>JAOEHI010001117.1:0-12996 GCA_025447815.1 Percopsis transmontana
ACTCCCTCTCTCTCTCTCTTTAAAAACTCTGCCCCCCCCCCCCCCCCACGCTTGAAATAAATATCAGAGAACCCCTCATCACCTCCACCCTGGGATTAAAAGTCCCACCCCCCACCCCGTGTCCACTCTCCCACTCTCTCACCCGCACCCACCCCCGCGCCCGCAAAACAACATAGTATTTAAATACCCTGCTCACCCCCCCCCCCCCCCCCGCCCCCGGCCCTGTGTCCCCGTCAGTGGGGGATGGTGAGTATTGGGGCGGGGTAGGGGATAGATGGGGGTGTCAGTACGTTTATAATGGTGTGATGAACTGTCCTTGCATCTCTGACTGACTGCTTGTCTGCCACTCCCAGTAAATATAGGCCTTATCGAGCGTGGCGACAAGCCCCTGGCAAAGCAATATTTGCTCATAGCACCATAACACACACACACACACATATATATATATATATATATATATATATATATATATAGCTTGTCTCTCTCTCTCTCTCTCCCCCTCTCTGTTCCTCGTTTTCTCCCTCACACGCTTGTGCGTCCCTCCCCCACCGCTTCTAATAAATACACTTGTGTTTCTCTCCATTGGACAGACTGTGTTATGGCTGCAATGCATCATGGGGCTATTAGTGGTTGACGTGATTAAAGCGGTTGCAGAAAACACCCGGTGTGACGTTAAAGGCATTTAAATACATTTAAAAAAAGAAAGAAATACTCCATTACACGTCCCAGATACATCCATCATAAAACCGTAAGGGGATCTTATCGAATTTTGAACTTTTATCCCGGTTTACTGCACATTTGAACTGGTGATAACTGACAGATAGCACATTTGAAACATTACCCCAATAAAAATAGAATAAACCATTTAACCAGTATTATGCAATATAACATAACGTATATTGGCCATTCAATACAAAACAATACGATGCACCTTCAGTGTGTTCTTGACCACAATAAAAGTGTGTCTGCAAATTCAGTGCCACTGTGGATGTAATGTAATTAGCTGTTCCCATTGGCTGATTTCAACCTTCAACTTGTGTGCGTTTCCAGCAGCACAACATTACATCTTCCTATCAGGCATGCTAGCATGGTGTCCTGAGCAGGTGAAGGTACGGAGGTTGTTTGGTAGGCCAGCTTCCATTTCTCTCTTTCTGGTTCTAAAACCTGACCCTCTCTCTCTCTCTCTCTCTCTCTCTCTCTCTCTCTCTCTCTCTCTCTCTCTCTCTCTCTCTCTCTCTCTCTCTCCCCCCCCCAGCCACCTCCTCTTCTCTCCTCTCCTCTAAGCCTCCTCTGCTCTCTCGTCATCCTCTGCCTGACTAAAGCCCGGCGCTGAGCCCCTAATGGGGGACAAGCCTGTTAGAGCAACATGCCATGCTTTAGCACCCACACACCAGGGACCCAATGTGGCTGGTGCCCTCTCAGCCTCTGCATCGCAAATCCATTAGCTTACACACGCACGCACGCACGCACACATACAATAAACCACACCCACCCCCCCGAAAAAAAAATCCACTCTCCATCCATACACAAGCACAGTGTGTAATCCGCACACAGGTGTGCAGATTACAACCCCATAGCAACAGCCTTTAAAAACCCAACATAGGCAGTGATGCAGGGGCTCGTCTGTCCATTTTCTGGGGCTCTCCGTTCATTTGTACACTGTGGATATCGTCCTCAGCGCCTCCTCCTGTAATGGTAGAGCGGGAAGAAGGCGCGCCAAAGTGTTGTGTGTGGCGCTTTCGCGGTTTCGCTGTCGCTCAGGACAACTATTTTGGGATGCCATCTAATGGGAGGTGGGGATTGGTGGGCTTGTTACCCCTGGTAACTCAAACTGGGTAACGTGCAAAAGAAATGGAGGGGGGGCTAGACATGGGGGATGGGAGAGTGGGGGTGAGAGATGAGATAAACAAACGTGTTAATACGGACTTAGCATGGCAAATTTAACTGCATTTTACGCCCGTGCAATTTCAATACACAAACGCAGGCATACATAAGCATACTTAATAAGTGCCTGGCTAATGTAATGTATAATCTTCTCTAAATGAATATGTTAGACACAATTGTTTCATAATTAAATCCCACGCCAGCATATTCAAAAAGAGAACATTTATTCACGACTGTCAATCATTAAATTCTGGGTCCTGGGGCAGATTATGGGCCGGCCCAACATGGCAGCATAATAATGATGATATGGTTATGTGTGGGGTTATATGATGGTATATGGCTGGTATGTATAAACAGCCATTACCTGGGCAGTAAAATATCCGGTGACAAGGGCTAGCCATCAAAGGGAAGGTCACCGTGATGAGGGGAAAAGCAGGGGCCTGGTCTTTGTTTTTATGGCTTCATAAAGAAGAGATGTCTCCAAGGGCTCCTCAATACACCCACAGAACTCCCCCCCCCCTTCCACCACCACCACCACCACAATCCCCTCCTCCCTTTATTCTCCTCTGTCTTTCCCTTCATGTTGGAGACTTGCCGGGTAAAATGAGCCTGGAGATGGTTTTGAAAACATCAATTATGCATAATTCTTCACAGGGACACAGATGGAGACAAGCGAGTAAACGCATTGTTCCGATTTACATACGTGGTCAAAAGACAGGTTACAGACATGCATTCGCTATGAAGATGGCTGACATGAAGTGTCAACGTCTTAGATTGTTTTAAGATTGTGTTTATTTGGGCATTTAAAATACAATCACGGACAAACTTTCACAAGAACAATAATCGTGTTGTGCATATTGTGTTGACGATAACGTGTTTATATTGCTTCAGAACAATTCCTAATGAGCAAATGAAAAGTGGATGTCGCCAACTGCAGGTGGTCAATGAGGCAGAAAAAGATGCGATACGATTGTGACGAGGTGACAACAGAATTGGGCCCAGCGTCTGCACTGTTAAGAAAACATGTGACTAAAATAATTCACAGACCAGAGAACACAGCACCTTTTATCTTACAGAAAAAAAACTGTATTGGATTAAAAAAAAAAAAGACAGATGAAAACGAAAAAACTTGAATGAAAACAGCATTGCATTACATGAATTGTAAATTTTGAGATGAGGGTCTTCTATTTTAATGTTGACAAGAACCGGACCGGACCGCAGGAGGTCTGAGGAACCAGCTTTGATTGAAGCGTAGTTTGCAACACACGCATCCACGCATCCCAAACAACTATACATGCGCCAAGATCGACATGAGCACAGAAATGCACATGGGGTTGATAGTGCAAGCTTTGATCAGGGTCACATCTAACCAACAAATGACAGTCCATCAAGGCACAGCTTAGTCCTGGCCCAGATGCATGCAGGCACACGCACACACACACACACAAACACACACACACACACACACACACACACACAGGACGGCTGCTGCAGGCTGTGTGTCACTAGGTCTGTCCCTACTGTGACTGCCAACCAAAAGACACACACTCAATGAACTTAACAAACGTAATACACACACACACATAAAAATGTAAGTACAGGCACTTGAAAAAATGAAGAATGACACAAAATCTCACATACACACACACACGGCTAACTGTTACCATTAATATTGGTTTTTCAGCCATAGGGGTTTTTTGCCTTCCCCGCCGTTGGCTCAGGATTGGTGCTATACTTTGACATCACACACACACACACACACTCACACACACAGGCCCACAGGCACGCAGTTTTTATTAAAACTCAGAGAGTGCAATTAGCTGAAGAATATACTTAACCCCATACAGCTCCCTCAGCTCTGGGATATATTGCTTCTTCCTCTCCATTATTAACAATATCAGAGGCGGGACGGGAGACGCAGGCAAATATCATGGTTACATGTTTAGGAGGTGGTGGGGGTTGGGGGAGGTGTGTGCTTCAGTGGTATAGAGAGATATAGGTATAGGGAAGGTGAAGGCACACTGCATGTGTGGCTCCCAGCTTGTTCTCTCTCTTTCTCTCTGTTAAGAGGACAGGGAGAGAAGTCAAAGGTCAGCTAGTCATAAAGGTTGGCCTTGTAGAATGTTGGTAAAGGGTCAAAGAGTAGTGTCGAAATACTTTATGGGACTGGGTCCAATGTGGTTTTACTTTCAAAAAACATTTGTGTGTTAAACTTGTTAAGAAATTACAATAAGGTCATTTTAGCAGATACTTTTATACAAAGTGACTTACAATGACATGCTGCTATTACATTGAGCAGATAGGAGTTAGGCATCTTGCACAAGGATGCTTACAGGTTGGCCAACTCTGTGGCTCAAACCCACAACCTGCTGGCTGGGAGTCCAACACCTAAACCACTAGACTATCCTGCCCTCTTGAAATGCTCTTGGAGAAACTGAAATTGTATTTGAGGTATCGTAACTGATGAGGAGCTGCTAGACTTGCGAGATCAAGACGGTCTCCATCTCCATGACTCCAGTTTGACTGCAGACTGATATCCGCGGCGAAGTCAAACTCCTTAGCCTCCTTAGGAGGAGCTGCCATACTAATATACTTTGCCCCCTACCACCTTTGCCACTGGGGCGACAGTGGCAAAGGGGTTAGAGCAGGTTGTCTGGCAATCAAAAAGTCACTGGTTCAATACCTGCTGACTTCTGTCTAAGTGTCCCTGAGCAAGATGCCTAACCCTAACTGCTCCCGGTGTGTTGGATGGTGCCTTGCATGGCAGACACCACCATCAGTGTGTGAATGGGTGGATGTGAGGCAATGTACAGCGCTTTGGGTGGCCTGTTTGGTACGAATAAGCACTATATAAATGCTGTCCATTTACCATACTAATATAATAACACTAATATTTGCAGTGCTGTCCCATAATAGATTAGACATTTTAAACACTTTTTTAAATTAATTTTTTTTAGTATAAAGTGGATTTTTCCAGCAGTGATTAAGCGATACACTAGGGTCCTTTTTGATCAAATGGCTCAAAATAATGCCAGAGTAAAAATGTAAGAATTCTGAATTCTTACCATCACATTTAGGGATAAAAGTGATTGCATCAAATTAAAAATACTCTTTTTTCATCAAGGGGCTTAAGAGACCTCAAAAGCACTCTTATCTTGGTTAATCTGAAGAAATATGAGGACAAATGTGCAGACATATTTAGCATTAAAGAAAACCTGTGAAATGTGTAATGATTCACAGTTGATTAAACGTTATCGTTCAGACGGATGGGAAATCATCCCAGTAACCCACCATGCACAGTAATGTTGCTTCTGACTTTGAGCATATATACACTAAAAGTAAGACCCCCCACCCCCAAACCTCCACCTCTAACCCCCCCCCAGCATTGATAACTGTCTCTCTATCGCTGTTCGCCTACAGTGGCAGGCCCCCACATGAAAGAGTACAGTGGATAAATGTATTCCCTTTATCATTCAAAGTATCATTCCTTCACACACACTAAATTAACCATCCCTTTTTTGAGGCCCCAATATACCCGCCTCACCCACACACAGCCCTTTTCCCCCACCCACATTTCTGTTCAAAGGCCTTCCATTCTTTATCAGGCAGAAAGTGGAAAATAGTGAAAGAGGGTGAAAGAGAGAGAGAGAGAGAGAGAGAGAGAGAGAAAATGAGTGCCTCTTTCATCCCTCCTCTCCTCCCCTCGACAGCCTCTCCTCCTTCGTTCATCTTCTCCCTCGTCTGTTTCAACCCTTCAGTCTATCTGTCTGTACTCCCTGTCATCAGGTAAACTGCACTCTCACCTCAGAGCTGGATGAAACCAGCTTGACTGTGTGTTTGTGTGTGTGCGTGGTGCACATCTAGCATGAGTGGACAGTTCAACCTCCATATCATTGCTTTTGCTCTCCCCACAATCTAATGCTGGCCCCAGTATTTTTGGCCCCTCCTGACAATCGCGGGGGCGTTCCCGACTCGAGACTGACCTGAACCAATTATCTGCCCAAATTATCCTGTAGTGGGAGGGGTTTACAGACAAATCAGACATAAACGTGGCTCAGAGTCTCCCTGATTTCGAATCGATATCACGACCTGAAATCCTTTAGTGCGAAAGGAACAGTGATGGAAACCCGAGCAAAAACCCGCAATAGCCAATGAGAGCGAGCTGACCGGGATGTTGCGTACTTGTGTAGAACAGAAACATGAATTACCCATGCTGATTTTTGACCTGCATATTAATTCACTTATATTGCTCTACAATTTAGCAAGTTTCACAGACTAGACTAGAATAGACTATAATGCAGTAGAACAGAATAGGATAGCATAAGCAGCAGAATGACATTAAATATGTTCTTTATTCATATTTGAGTTTCCCTGCACAGTGTGTTGTATTTGAAAGTAAATGTGTGTGTGTGTGTGTGTGTGTGCGCCTTTATGCTAGTCTGTGTAGGAAAGTTCATCTTTTAAGTACAGTAGCTATATGGTGAACAAGGTATCAGATGTCAAGTCACCTGCAGGAATACAGTACACACATACAGTAGACTTTACCATTCCCAGCACTGATGCTGCTGGGTTTTGTACACAGCTACACAGATAAATCCTGCTCACACACTCACTGGCTCATATCTGACATGGTGTGCATGCAAAGCTTTTGACATTAACATTGGTCACTTGCTACTTACCACAAACCCTGTGTCACATTTATCAATATTGCATTTCTAAGATGGCCTACTTCTCCGTTGATTGCAGAGAATGGCAAATGCAAATGGACGCGAAATTCAATAAAGAAAACAAATAGCTTTTCAAGCACGTTCTTGTTTTCGCGTCATACATAAAAGTGATATGGATTTGTTCCTGTGTAATACTGTTGCAAGCACAAAGTCAGAGAGGCTGTTTTTTTTCCCCCACCAGATTCTGTGTATGTGTGTGTGTTTGTGAGAGTGTGTGTCTCAGCAGGGCCCCGTGTTACTGCGTGACAAGCTCTCAACGGTCTCCACATGACACCCAACCTCTCGAAGGGTCCCCCGTGAGTGGGCATGTACTGGGGTTCCTGTGTGTGTATTCTTCTATTTGTATATCTTGTCCTGCCCCATGTGCGATCTCTCTGCCGGGGGCACAGAGAGCTGGTCATGCAGAGCCAAGCGCACATGGGCCATTCACAGTGAAACAAAAGCAGATTTACATGGCTAATCACAGCTAAGCAGCTGGATTATCTGCTTGATGAGACGCGCTTCTCGTCTTCATTCGTTCTGTCAGCGAAGTGGGATTATTCTTAGTTCCATTACTAATGCCCCCCATCCATCAGTCCATCTGTGAAATGTACACACTGCTGAAAATGGATTGTAAAATGAAATGTATCGATTTTGACCTAAATAAATCACGAGCTGATGCTGAATACGTTTGGTTTAAAGTAGAGCTCTTGTGTAGTGAGAGACATTTCACTGGTGAAACACAGTGAGATTTACTTTATCTTGATTTTGGACTGACATCCTTTAATTATATAAATAAGTTCTGTCTGTTTATTACTTAAGTGGTAAAGGTAGTGTTACCAAGTAGTACATCTGAATTGTAAAAAATTACTATCAATTTCCCAAGTCTCCATTCAATAATCTCTAAAATGTTGGTGCCTTTTAGCATATTGTAGTATAGCTAAAAATTATTAGTCAGTATACGTTTTATTATGGCTTTTTTCAGTTAAAATACTACTTTTTTTCAAAATTGAAAATAGGACACATAAAAAAGGTCAAATTTAATCAACACATTGCTAGACATGTGCAATGTCCAACACAGTGTTGAAAACGAACCAGGAAGCTAAACATCCTCTGTCTAATGATCTGTAATCGGCTTATCATCCTGTCTCCATAATGACTCCTGCAATCACCGAGGTAGAGAGCATACAAGAGCGGACAGGATCTCTCAGGCAAATCTTTTCGAGATAAGCACCAAGCAAACCTTATTAGACCATTTACCCTAACCATTTATGTCAATGTCAAGAAATCAATATAATGTCAATGTAAAAAAAGAATCCAGCATATAGAATGTACTAGTGAGCAGTTTGTTTCATAAAATAAGTACCAGCATTGTATTAAATGCAAGAAAAGAAGAAGAAAATACATGTCAGGAACTGCAGGAACTCCACTGCCATTTGATTTTTAGCAACTTTAGAACAACATTCAACTGTCGACTTGAGGTAATTCTAACGTTACCTGGAAAATCTCTGGTTTAACATTCTAATGTTGGTGCTGGCGTGCTGCCACTGGAGAAATATATATAATAATTATTTTTTTGTCGGTAGTTGCGTCGTTAGGCCTGGGTGTCTGGGGATACAGCCCCGAATGTTTTATGAATAGATCTCAAGATTTTTTACAAAAATAAAACCCGGATCTATTTATCTGTCATTCCGATTATGCATTAAAGTCCTCGAAAATAATACCGTATGATAGTTGTTTTAAGCCATCTTAAAACAAGATGTTACAGGGATGATGACGTAGGTAATAATAGAATAGCTTAATGAGTTATGGGACATTCCATGGCTTCGTCAATAAGTTATGCTTATTGTGTTTATTTTATGACAGCGTGATCTATTCCGGCTTGAAGCAAACTTTTCAAACCTTATATTTTGAATCATTCTAAGAAGCTGTGAAGGGCTAGGATGTAATACTCATTAATAGGAACGTATCGCAAGCGAATGTAGTATTTCAAGCGAATGTGGTAATGAGGTGACAGTTCAAAACATTGTGGAATATGTTTGTAGAATTTTGTTGCCAGAGGTGTGCTGTGGTCAAGTAAACACGAGCACACAAACCATATGCATGCGGTTGGAAACCAGTTTGGAAGGCTGAGGTACATTTAAGGAGGCAGCCTGCAGGACCATGGACAGCGTCAGCTGGCAAGTAGAGCTATAGAGCGTGTAACAATATGGAAAAATGATGTGTGACATCAGCCATAGGTTTTTGAAGGGACAGTTTGAAGCCAGGGGTTCGGCTTTACAGCCACCAGTTTTGGGGCCAAACGTGCTTTTGACCCCCTTACAATTGGCTGTCATGTGCCTGTCAGGTGCCGTAATAGGTAATGCTGATTTTAGGGTAGAAGGTTTATAAAAAATATATATCTAATATTACCCCATTTACTATTAACCTTGCGTTAAATATTAACCCAGAATGTTGCCCGTATTCCCAATAACAAGATACACCTTTTATGAGCCTACATATAATTTAATAACAATAAATTTGTTTCAAAGCAAAGTTGCGGACTAGTATTCCAATTGCACTCATAACATTTGTAGTTGCTAAATATTGTGTGGGTTTTTTTGTTTGTTTTTTAAGGACTCTCAGGAATTTACTGTTTGACAAATTTCGTAAGATTTCGCCAGTGCTGAGCTGACTTGCATTAGCCGTGGGCTGATCTCAGTGAACAAAGTATGGCATTTACTCCAATCTGATCTGACAATGAAAACAAGATTGATCATGGAGATTACAAAAGGTTTGCTCCAAAGTGAAATAAAGCCGAAAGGTCTACTTCATTTCTTTGTTTCGTTCATTTTTAGTGAGTACATCTAGATGTATTGAGGGTTTTGAGTTTAGAAATGTTCCACCTTTCGAGCTGTCCGGCTGCAAGACTCGATGTTCAGTAACATCGAGTCAAGTCAAGTTTTAGTAGCAGGAGACAGCCTGGTGTTGAGTCGGGGTGGAGTAAAATGAAAGTAGGTCACTACACAATTAATATCTGTATCGGATCACCCCCAAAATTCAAATGGTGAGGTTTAGGTAGATTAACGCAATACAAAACAAGGGCTTAGTTTCTTTCATCGACCAGCTGTGCTAATTCACTTTGGGAGCTACATGTAGTTGTGTTTTTCTAACCAATTTGATTTACATTGCAATAAACTCAAAATCTGTTAGTGGCTAGGCATAATCATAATCATAATAATCGGAGTCGGAAGGAGGAAACAGTACGTATCCACTGCAGACAAATTACACATTGTTGAAATGTATGCATGCAATAATTAAACAATTTCACATGCTGTGTAACCACAAACAGAAAAAGTTTTTATTTTTATAGATATGACTGTATTTCCCCAACACCTCTGTCTCATACTGTAGATCATATTTCATTGGAGCAGCGGGCTGTGTGTAAAAAAAAACAGATTTACAACTCAAGCTACCGGTGAGGTAGCCAACAGTCAGGGCTCTGCTGTTACACATCCCAGTTGCAAAAGGCCGTTCTTAAAACTGTTCAGCTTTATAGATATTCTAGCTTTACAAAATAACTCCAGCAGCTGTAACAGAATGAAACTTCCTAATACACTGTCAGTCGGAAACCTATGTACAACACACCTAAAATAATAAATTATCAATCCTGTATTACAAAACATTGCCTATTTTTCAAATGTTTTTTAAGATCTGCAGAAATCTGTGGGAAGTCACAACATTTGATATGAAAATGTGCAAGGTGGCCAAGTTTCTGCTACTGTATTGCAACAGGAGGGGACAAATAAACCAATATTTCAAATAATCGGGAAAAAATATTTATTTACTCTGTCCCAATAAAAACTGAAATGTTGTCAATGGAGCAATGTTTCCTCTGTCCAAACTGAACTTTAGTACCAAAATAACTGTTGTGTGTTGTGTGCCAGAGGCTATTTGGACTGCTTACACTTGTTCAACAAGGCTTCTCATAAGAAAGAAAATAGAAGACATTGTATTTCAGCAAACATTTTACGTCTTCTGTCAGTACTGCTAACAAGCTCCATGCCGCGGTGCTATTAAAGTGAGTGACATTTCCAACTAAGTTTAAGACTAGTTCCATCCATTATACACTAAAATAACATGCAACAGGGAGAAGGTCGGAGTCGATACAATATAAACTCCTGCAAAAAGTGAGGGTTGTGTAGCCCCACACATTGCTTATGTTTAAGCAGACAGAATGTACATGTGTGGGAAATATGTCAATGTATTAATCCATATTTAATAATTGGACCAATAAATATGTATTTGATGGTGTGTACTCTTTCGTAAGGCTCCTACAGTGTGTGTGTGTGTGTGAGAGGGGGTACCCTTTATCTTCCTTTCTTTGTGTGTGTGTGTGTGTGTGTGTGTGTGTGTGTGTGCGCGCGCGTGCGTGCACTTGTGTGTCTCTGGGAAGCAGCTGTTGTGTGTATGATGGGCAAGAGAGCTAGCAGCTGAGGCTCAGCCTGCATGGTCCACACTCAAGGTTCTAAGAGCCCACCGGACACACACACACACACACATTATGCAAAGACTAACAGAGGGAAGTAAGTCGGTACATCATCTTAGATTTAGAAAGCAGGGACAGTTATATGAATATCTTCACATAAATATGTATTTCAAGATTTTTATGCTTATAAAAAATAGATTTAATGCACTATAAAACTATGTTTGAGTAAAAAGAGAGATATCTTAGATAAAAGTTATTTACGACTACCTGTCACTTTTAAGCTACAGTGAAAGGAGCCACATACAGTACAGTAGGCCTATAATAATTCCCATTAAGGCTGCCTGGCCTTTTATAATGTTATTTTAGTTGCATGAATTATACCTGAATTACCAATACACCACTCAAACATCCTCTGCTGAAGATTTAGACAATAAGAAAAACACATGTTCGCCAGCACTCAATCTCTCTCATGGAAACACACAAGAAAATCTCTCTCTCTCCGTTTGCCCTCTCCATTCGCCTCCCACACTGAACACCTGCCAGCCTCCCATCTCTACCCCCCCCTCCCCCTTCACCTCTCCGCCTCTGGGCTAACGACGTCACCACCCCGCCCCTCCCCCTGCCCTCAGGTACACCAGTCTCATGGAGATGGGGAGTGAGAGAAATCTCACAGCCCTGGGCACCGCATGCCCAGCTGGTGCCGTCTCCTCAGTGAATTTCTGATGGGAGACTGAAACCCACACGCGCACACACACACACACACATAAACATATTTCTATGTACACACTCAGCCACCCACACACACACACACACACACACAGATATTACCACCAACCGCATAATAGCACTCACACATAAACACATGCATATGGAGGAGGCATATAGCAACAAACACACCTACACATCTGCACACATGATGAACTATAAATTAAATCAGCAGGAGGGCTTCTCTCAGTAATGTTTGATACCGCTAAAATAATGACTCAGAATGTATCATTTTGAACCAATCTTTTGGCAATAAGTTGTACAATATATTCTTTTGGGCTGGTATCTGGGATGTGCTGTGTGTTAACAACAGTGCCACGCTGTTCAGGTCAGTGGAGAGCAGCCGCCATCCGGCAGGACAAGACTCCTGTGGTGAAAAGAAGTGCATTGTGGGAAAGTTATTGTGCTATCAGTCATAGCACAGCTTTAACCACGCCTGTGAGAGTCCAAGCCCTTCACAGGACGTACTGTACATCAGATGCCATTAACAGGGCAGCCCAGTGGGAGGAATGACGGTTGAATCTTAAAAATATAGAAAATGTACAGAGGTTTTGTTCACACACACACACATTTCCATATGATACACAGACCTACTTATACACAAAATGGTTGGAATAGTTTTGGAGATATGCGCACACACACACACACACACACACACACACAAGAACATTATCTGTGTGTGTATTAGCAATAACATGCTAACACACATTCACACACACACCAACAGACAGAAGAACTCTATCTGTGTGTATAGTAGCAATAACATGCTAACACGCGCGCACACACACACACACACACACACACACACACCAAGGTGCACTTTCTTAAATGGACACACACCATCCTCCTCTTTGAGTCTTGCACCCCCCTTCACTTCTCTTGCTCCCTCCTTCCTCCTCAGCTCAGGCTAATTCCCTCTGGCAGAGAGAGCTGTAAAAATCAATGGAGAAAATGTCCTGAAACAGCCAATCTAAAAGCCATCTGCCCCTAGTAATCCACCGGGACCTGGATCCAGTCCCTGGGGAGGGGGGGGGGGGGGGGGGGGGGTGAGGGGGAGAAGGTTATTGTGTTTAGAGGAAAAAAAAAAAAAAAAAAAAAAAAAGGATATGTTTATGTGTGGTTGAGTCAAACAAAGAGGGGGGACGTGGTGGGAGGGGAAGGTGGGTGTGTGTG
>JAOEHI010001118.1:0-12995 GCA_025447815.1 Percopsis transmontana
ATTTCCATGTAAAAACTTATAATAAACTTGATATGATCTAAAATTAAGGGTAGATTGTTGTAAATATGAAGCCTATTATCTGTTTTACAAAAGTATTTTGGCATTTTTTAAAAGTTAAATCAAATGTTTTGTGGGTGATGTATCACTTTATTACATTAAATATTTATTAAATAAACACGATTTTTTCATAAAATTATATTATAAAACTCAAATAATAGTGGCACTTTTCCACAATTTTAAGACAGATTATGTGTATTATAACAGCGTTTGACTGTATTTATAGGTAATTTAATTGTTTTTAAAGGTGTATATGTCCTTTTTTAAACATTAAAAAATTACATAAGATTTAATGTAAGATTAAAGATACAATCTGTTATGTCATTATGGAAAATTACTGTATTTTTACGAGATTGGTTTTTTCCGTTATTTTACGGTAATTTTTTGGCGCCCCAGCTGCCGGAATATTACTGTTTTTTCACAGTTTTTTTTATTACAGTGTACCTTGGCCTTCAATATCATATTTTAAGTGGGTTTTTACTGTAGTTACATTCACGATAAAGAATTGGTGCATGCCTACAGTATATGCACACACACACACACACACACACACACACACACACACACATGTTGTGTGCATTCGTTTCAACTTTTCTGTCCAACACTGGCTCGGAAAAAAACACCATTGAATCTCTTTTTCTCAACTTGGCTTGTTTTTGAAAATAGACAGACCATTATCCATGCTCACAAACAACTCAGCTTTAAATAACTTAAAGCTATTTGATGGCTTTTGACCTATAATGGTCTCAGAAACTGAAGATTGTATTTCTGCAATGTGTAGGCCTGGTCTTGAACACATAATATTTTATCAAAGTAAAAGTATAATTAAAATTGAACTGACCCTGCAGTGGAAGAATACCAAACACCTTTAGATGTGATATATATAAAAAATATTGTAGTCACAAGCCAATGAGCATGAGCAGACATGAAAATGGATTAATGTTGATTAAGTTGTTTTTTTTCAGTAAACAAAACATCCCAATGCTATTGGTGCCCTTTTGCACGTTCATTAAAAGCATCTAACATTTTTCATTAGTGGTTTCTGTGGTATTTGGAATGGTAGGCTAACTCTGGTAATATCATATCAAGGCATCAGGACCTTGCCCACACACAAACACAAATACATCTAGAGCATCATCACTGAATGTGGGAATCCTTCTTACAGAATATTTTGGTACGCGTTCAAATTGGCATATAGGCCTATTGGCAACACAAGAGCTATTCATGAAGGGGTGACTCAGATGCCCCATACATGACCTTGAAATTGGTCATGTATGTATCCATTCATTAAAACAAGGATGTTTGGGATGGATGGATTCATGCGTTTATTTAACTTTACATTGTTTGTGCTATTGTTTCCCCTGTTGCTGCATATTCAGATTCTTGAGCTGTTAATACTCTCTGTAAATGAAGTGATTTTTAAAATAAACCAGTTGTCAATGTAGGCTATATCTTCTGTTGGCTAATGCAAAATGCAGTAGCCTACAGCAACACATTGGACTGAATGCCCAGGAAGTTTGTGTTAAACTGTGAAGACAGAGTGGTGTATAAACCCTGTGTCTGTGGGCAGCTTCTTCTTGGGTCTTATTTTAGGGAGCAGACCAAGAGACTGAAACTACGAAAGTAGATGTTAGGCGGACTCAGATGGTTATTAATGGAAAGAACCAGGAAGAGATCAGTCTTTGTCAAATGAGTCACACAGTTAGTGTCTCCTCCTTAGAGACCTCTCCTGGGCCGTGCTTTATTACGCAAGCCTCACGGTGATGGGACAGAATCTATGGAGTCACCAAGTCTGTGCTTTATCCAGGTCTCTATCTCTCTCTCTCTCTCTCTCTCTCTCTCTCTCTCTCTCTCTCTCTCTCGCTCTCTCTCTCTCTCTGAACTTCCTTCTAAAGTTCGCTTTAGATTTTGCAAAAGAAGCATCTTTATAAATAAACATGTTATGTCTGGTCGGAGGAGGATGGCAGCGGTAGTGAAGGAATAAAATGAAGGGTCATCTATATTTTGTTGAGGTGTGAGAAAATGCAGAAAAGTATGAAGCCTCTCAAGTCTTTTGATTCATATTTATATATCAAATTAAAGAAAACATCCAATTTTAACACAAGACAAAAAATAAAATGAAAACCAGTACCAAATGCCTACTTAATGGAGATTGTTACCCAGTTTATGCCATTTATTTATCTTGAGGGTAAATCAGTGGGAATTTGGAAAAATTTCTGTTCGAATTGAAACAGGTAGGCATAAAGCAAGCAAAACACTGTCTCCCCTCACCCCAAATGTATACAGGTAGAACAAGAAACCAGAATCACACTTTGAAATTGGTGGCAGTTTTGAAATCAACCCTCTCATGCATTCTCAGGGCTTGTTAGATCTTTTCAGATCTCTGGAGCAGCTGGTTAAAACTGGTAGTAGGGAATGACAGGAAATACTCCTAAGGTGCCCCTGCCAACTGGAACAGAATGAAGTAAAAGATTTATGTTCAATAAATACCATCAATGTATATAAAGAACAAAATAGTATTTACATCAACAAGCCACTATTTATTTGCCTCTAAACACAAGCCACAGGTGAGGATATTAGCCCCAAAATCTTAAATCCACATTAGAAACTAATGTGTCGTCTATGGAGTCTGAGAACAAGAGCCTTTAATGACAGTTTTATGGTTTTATTCGGCCTCACTCAAATGCTTTTGACTCCTTGCATTGTGGCTTCCCCTGGCCCTCCAGTGGAGGTGTGAGGGCCTGTGGGGAGCTGCTATCCATTCATAGCCACTCAGCTGAGCCAAGCGGCGTGCTGACACATCAGATAGGCCAATTAACCTTCGGCCCACTCACACTCTCCCCTTGGCTCTGCTTACAGTAACACAGAGCCCGAGCGCTGTCATGTGGTATCCACATCACAGGGAGACACCACAGTGGACCTCTGGGATGGCCTGTTGGCTATTCAGTTAGAATTAAAGCCCTTGATGTCAGGGGTGAATGTGCTACCTGTGGTACAACATGTTATACCTATATAGTATATATTTGTATTATCGCCTTTAGCCGCCCAGCACTGTAAAGACAATAATAGCGACGCCAAGATTTCTTTATTACAATACATTATCTATTGTATATTACATGACGTTTTTTGTTAGAAATTCCTATTGTCATACAACAACAGATTGATACTTATCTTAGCCTATCTAACTTGAGTCTACGCTGTTCGTGACCCACTTACTCAAGAAAAAAGGAGGGTAAATACATCTAAATGGGTCTATATTCCCTAACATTCCTGGTGGAAACTCCATAAATCTAAACACTGAACATAATAATAACAAAATATCTTATGTTTAGCCAATGGCATTAAAATCATCCAACACAAACTTACAATGGGCATCGTTTACTTGTTAAGACAAAAACAACACTATTGTAAATAATAAAAATGTGTGTTTTTTTTAATCATCTGCTTAAATTCCCGGTTTTCTGTTATTTTAGCTTAATACTTTAATGCTTAATACTAATAGAAAACTTTGCTACTGGCATGTGGTGTGTTGAGACACAGAAGAAAGAAGGTAAATAACAACACGGTGTTAATAAAACATGAAAGCTTAACTAACCCGGGACTAATACATTGTGATGACGGTGGCAGAGGGGCTTTGGTGTAATTTGGTTGGGGTGATTTGGTTGCATTTTCAGGAGGAAGGTCAAAGTTAATGCACCATTTGTATTATTAAAGGTACACAAACAGCTCTGAGCATCTTTGAGCATCTTACACAAACACACATACAATAATACACACACACACACACACACACACACTACACACATTTAAATCATTAAACTTTTAGTTGTTTCTCTTGCAGCCTCGCTGCAGGTTGTTGGGTATATAGCACAACCTTAAGGTAATTTGAATAACAAATCTGCCTAGCAGACGTTTTGTATTATCTGAGGATCTTTAAATATTTAACAGAATTTGATGCCTCTTCAGCATATTACAATACTGTAATAAGAGCAGCCCCGCTGTAGTTCATAGCGGAACTGATCATCTACATTCCCAAGTCGTATACATGCCAAAACAGCATGTATACTACCATGTTATGATAACTGAACATGTGGGGATATTATATTCAACAGGTAACAGTGTGTTGCTACAATGAATAATGCTAGCAGTCATCGGAGTCATCGGATGCCATGGAAACAAATCCGTTTGACGCCACACAGATTCCAGCCAGATTTAAAAGTTTGTAGCCAGGCGAGATTTCCCTCATGGGAAATTTGAGGGACTTTAGAGGCGAGTTGAAGAAAACAAATATAATTAACAGCACACCGTTCTTATTCCAGTATATTCTCAACAGACATAATGAATGTACAAAATATCACACAGAACCATAGCCCATATTTTCTTGTTTTCTCATTTCAATATAGTAGCCTATACTGTATTTAAAAGAAACTGCTTTGTTCTACTGTTTATCACATAGCTTGAAGGGTATGTGTATGTGTATGCGTTTGTTCGCCCGTGGGTGCTTGTGCATGTTGGCTACGTCCTTGTATACTATATCAATTTATATAATATCAGAAAAAAATGTAAATACAGCACAAGACACAGGCCAAAACAAATGCCCATACAGAGGCATACCCTTGATTTTCCATTACGCAGGCATGTTTTCAACACATTGCAGTTTGTGGGTCTGGAATAGCTTAACAACGTATGTTGATTCAATTCTGTCTGTTAATTTATGGATGTGTGCTTGGTTTGTCCAAGCTGAGCGGTGGCAGATGCAGCATCTCTCTGGTGTCCCAGCCAAAGTGAGTGATGTGATATCTCACTTGGCCTGCATTACTGCACGCTGCCAAGACTATGAGTGGGCTAAACCTATGAATAGACAGGCGCTCACGTGGCTAGAGCCGTTAATGGATTAATGCTTTGGAGCTGTTTGATGGAAAGATTTGATACATCTTATGTTTCTACAAATGTATACTCGTACCACTGAGATACATTGTTTACAATGTAATACATGTATTGTTTAGGGAGTTTAATAGCTAATAACAGCAGAATTATAAATTGTTAACGCCAAGCTAGTTGTTAGTACAAATTACTTTTGGTGTGTAACAGTAACATATTTCCATGGTTTGTGGTGGTAATGAGATACAATAATAATGCAACGTGTGACACATTTGATCTAAAGCCCCACTGTGTTAAAAAAGACATGCATTACACATTAAACCTGATATATTTAGCTACTAAATGCTAATTCAAAATGGATCACTATAGACACCCCAATGTAATCTGCGAAGACATATTTGCTGTTAGGGGAACATGGTTTTCAATTGTTTAACAATAATAATGTATGGTAAGGATAGCACATTTATAGCAACACGACATTTATAAGCCTAAATAGTGTATTAGTTCCCTCAAGCTCATTTCGTTACACAATTTTAGAGAATGCTAGAACATTTAGCTTGTTCATCAATGCTCAGCTTCATTCACTCTATACTGTGTGTTGTCTATCAGAGTCAGTATGTTAGATGCAGCGGACCTTGCTTGTGAAAAGAATAGCAGTTCAATTAAGACAAGATTGCTCTGGTTGTTAGGCAACACCAAGGACCCAGGATTCTCTAACACGGTGGCATTCAGGCAATTTAGAAAATAGAATAACTATGGCGGCCAGGGATTGAGGGTTGACTGAGGGCAGAGGAAGCCAGAAGTGGCCAAAGCTCACAAAAAGAGGCACACCTGCGTCTTATTAACCTGGCGTTTTATGTCTCTCATGCGACTGCCGACTAAAGAAGGCTGCCAGATAAACCACAGTTATGTGTGTCGGCTTGACAAGGCCATTGGTGTATTGGACCGTGGAATAGTGTCAAATTCCTAAATAAACAAATAGAAAAGAGGGTAACGTTTGGATCCAAGTGCAGAGATCGAGGCAGAAACCTTCCAAAAAGTTTTAATAACTGAAGCACAAGTACAAGTACAAACAAAAAACTACTGCCAACGTGGCAGCCAAAAACTAAACTAAACAGGCACACGGAGCACTCCACTAGGGAACTGGAACTGAAACTGGAACCGGAACAGACTGGACTGGACTGGACTGGACTGGACTGGACTCCAGGCGTATGCCTGCATATGAACAACGCATCATGTGGCTTAGCACTGAGGAGAAGCACAAACACTGGGCAATTGGCGGGCAATTGGTGGCTTTAGGTGTGCGCGTGTGTTTGTGTATGTGTGTGTGTGTGTGTGCCTCCTCCTGTCGGCTGCAGCCATGACACAAATATAATAAACTGTAAAGTTAAAATAGAACTGCAGTTACTTTCTACAGGCCCCTCCTGTCAGAGTGAGCTTTGTTCAGTAGCATTGGAAGGGTAAATGAAAGCACGAAAGGACCATAAAATAACATAACATTCCTCCTACAGACATTTTTTATGCCAACTGTTCTGGTATGTGTTTGGAGAAGACGGCAAAATAAACAAGGTCCAAAGGTGTAAATTGGACAGAGTACCCCTTTAATTTACGGGAGTCATATAAATAATTTTAATTTAGTTGGTTTGACATTATTAATTGCACACCGAACAAAAAATGAACAATTTGTTTGATTGATTACAGATTTTTTGCAGTAACACCTAGATTACCTAACAGAGATCAACATCTAGTGTTATTATAATTAATTACCTAATCAAAGAAGAGCTTTTTGATTCAATTGTAAAATAGGATTTGGCATTTGTTAAATATTCTATGAAGTGGAATTGATCTAAAATATTTCTCATAGCAGTTCTCATTTTACTTTTCACAAACCTTTCAAAACTAATGCAGCTCTGGCACAGCCCACCTCATGCACAAGCTCCGTGATAAGGCACCGTTGCCCTTGCCTATCCTTAAAGCATCTTGAAAGATTTAATGTTTAAATTTGCATGCCAATAAGGTGCTCCCAGTCAAAAACTAAAATGTTACATGCCAATAGTTATCGTGATCACTGAACTAATGAATCACCACTCTTTGCAATTCCAGGTTTTACAAGAATATGGATAGAGTTGGAGCTTTGAGCATGCATATATTACATGACTGCAAAAGAATAAGGTAAAGCCTTAATACAGTCCAGAAGTGAAAATAAAACAGTGAAAATAATTAGAGCCTTGAGAGAAACGATTATGGACCCAGACAATTATAAAAACATATTCCTTTGCTGTAACCTTAAAGGAAGGTTGGTTTGTTTGATTGACCACAGTGGGTCTAATATTTCCCTTTTTCATGAATGAATCACAACAAGGTGTGTTATCATCTTGATCTTGTGTTGCAGACAGTTTGATCGCAAGTTAGCTTTCAGCTGTTCTATGCGTGTAAATGACGTGTTAAAAATTAACCAGAAATTGATAAAGATGCAGGTGACAACCATGCTGTCATTATATTCTCTTTCAAGTGCTATCTTATCCTCCCACCCCCACCCCAGTTGCTCTGTTTGCTTTCATCTTTCGTCTCCAATATGGGACTTTAGTTACATTCCTGAGGAAATGTTCGTGTGTGTGTGTGTGCGTGTGTGTGTGTGTGTGTGTGTTTGTGTGTTTGTGGGAGTGTCTTTGTCTCAAAAAATCCTAATTTTTCCAAACACTGTAAACCCTAACATTGAATTGCATATGAAGTCTTTAACTTCATTAAATTAACATTTAATTGCATTCTCTTAAATTCACCTTGCTTGGGGACGTTTTCCGATGTACTGGAACATAACACTTTGCAATAACATTCTTTCGGTTGTAATTTGTATCATTTACACTGGTGCCTCTTGTCTGCCTGCAGTGTTGCTATTTTTTTATTCTAATATATTTTTTTTTTACTAATCTTCTCTTTAAGAGATTTTTAAAGAGATCCTCCTCAATCTGTGCCTGGGAGCTGAGTGGATCGCGTTCCCCTCTACCTCTCCCCCTCCAGCTCTCATATGCTCACACCATTCCCTAGAGCTTTTGTGGACAGTAAGCTAGGGTTCTGGGGGAGCTATAACGAAATTAAGCACTGTGGCCTAAACCTGAATAAAACTGGAAGTAAAAGTTTATCCACACAGAGGGTTAAGTATGATTTGGTTATGCCAACTTGTTGCTTGTCGTTTCTTTAGAGCAGCAAGGTTCCCACACTTCCTCCTGCAGCCCACACCATCTATGCAGCAGAGTTGCCAGCCGTGCTGTGCTTCTTCTGTCTATTAGCTTAGCCTCTGCATAGATCAAAACATACCATCGGCATTACCTTAGCTCATCTGAGGCAGATAAAACTACGAGACGACAGCGGGGAGAGTAAGGGAGAGGCAAAGGTAAGTGATGAATAAAAATATTTACAACTCTTTTTCTTCCTCTAGCTATTGTGTTTTTCTTTGATTGACTGAATCCATCTCCACAACCAGCTCATGAGTTTCAGGGGGAGGTATGTTTTGTGTCATGTACAAATTGACAATTGATTCACTCGTGCAGAACAAATGCATCCAGGAGTGCATGCAGCAGTATATTTATATATATTAATATACACTGTATACGTACACACCCATGCACGTACGCACCACATTGGCCTGCCAGATGGCCATAATGAGTTAAACTAGTGAGAATGTCCAATATTTTGTATCAATTGGGCATAATTATAATTACTGCACTACAGTGTTGACAGATGCAACCAACAGCGTTTACTCTGTCAATAGAATGTACAGAGCATTTCATTATCCAAATAGATTATTGAAAGGGCATATACATTGCTGTTATAAAGTCAGTATTGGTGGTGGGCTGGGAAGGGCTTAGGGCCAGTTAAAAACATGAAAAACAACTCAAACTAGGGCTTTGGACTAATGTACCCTGTACAGATGGCGGAATAAACAAGGGTGCCCCCAGACTATAGACCCAGTGTGGACATCTAAGCTTGTGGGGGCTTTCAGGTACTGTATATACTGTAGTAGCGAAGACACACTGATCTCACATACTACAACTCGGCCGCTTACAAACGCTGTATACAAATACACATGCTAAATGGATGGTGTTAAACTGTGCATGTCTAAATCACAGCAACAATCCCTGGACGTATTTTCCTAATAAAGTGTCTGATAAACACAAAGAGACAATATAACAAGCTGACGCTGGATAGCATGGCTAGTCTAAGAGTGTACCGCGATACAAACGTCCACGGTTCCGTCGCACACACGCCAGCGCTTGAAATAAGCAGGGAGGGTACCTGGCCTTCATATGGTTCTCACGTACAGAATAGTCTCTGTGGTGTGTCAACATGTCCATGTCCACCAAGGAAGGTCAAGGTCCTCCTGGGTGTTGCTCTTGCCTCGTGTAACTCTTCCCAATGTCTTGAAAAGGAAGCTACAAGCTTCCCTCACCTGTCTCCAATCCCAGTCCCATAAACCCCCTCCACGTTGTTTTTTAGTGTTCTTCTCGTTAGTTTTAGAAATTGTTAGTGATTTAATAAAACCCAGATATATTTTTTCCAGTTTTTCCTTATTCAGTGGGCTGTATTTAAATTTTGGGGGCATAAATATGCATTGCGTCGCGACTGTTATGACACTGTTTTGCTGCCCTCTTTTGCATATGCATGATTTGCTTTTGAAATAGGAGACAAAAGTGTTAAAGGTTCACGGTATGTCAGTTCCATGTATGGTATGTCAGTTTCATGTACCGAACTCTCCTTATTCAACTATGCCAAGGTGAATGCAGTTTTCCATTCTATGAACCCTTTAAAACCATGCAATATGCATCAATAAATGAAAAGCGGGCATATACCTAGTCAAGAGGCGTACCCAACAGTAACTGTCACAAGCCCCTCTGCCGAACGCACGGCTCTTTGCAGTCGGTGCTTATTAAGACTTTGTATAGGCCATACGCCAACGTCTCGCATTAAGCCTCTGATGCACTGATAAATTGGTGTCGGTTACAGGCGCTGTTGCTTTGAGTGGCAGCCTCGAAACGATCAACGGGGCACAATTCTCCCAACGCGCTGGCATTTCTCCTAAAGCGATGCGCGAGAAGAAACAATAGTGTGGGGACTCCTGAGACTAACACCCCGCTACCTGTCTTCTCTTTCTCTCTCCGTCTCTCGCTGTACCAGGTTTAAGGTCATACCTGTCACACCAAGAATGTTCTTTTTGGCCACCTTCCAAGAGTGAGTTGGTTTACTTTATAAAGTTCCTCTATCCCTTCTATCATGTCAATCATTTGTTCATGCTGTCTAAACAGAGGCAGTATTGAGAATAAAGTCAGAAAAATGTTTTTAAAATTTCTGTTTTCTCCTACGGGCAAAGCTCATGACGATGCAGACTATTGAACCAGTTCCAAGGTGAGGCTGTGAGATGGTGGGAGTTTATATCAAGCCTTTTCATGTTAATTAAGAGCCATATGATAAAATCGGCATAGTGAGAGGCGGATATGATGTGTCCTTCCCCCACGAGTCTGACCCTACTGGGGAGAGGATGTCAGGGAACACTGGTGAGGTTTCCACCCACCTGTGGACATGCATGGAAACAGACAGAAATTCGTGAGGAAAAAGTCAAAATAATATGAAGAAAAAATGGTTTTATACTGGCATATGCCTTGGCATATGATACACATTTACAGGACTATCCTGTGAATTGCGTGATAGGCGGTTTTCAGGTGGACAGAAGACAAAGCCAGGTTCTTTACAGATTCAGTCGATGAAACATCAATGCCATACAAAATGCCGTGTTGTACAATTAGAGCAAAAAATGTTTGCCAAAGGCTATAAAAGTCTGGTCCGTTCTCTCCCTAACTGTTGTGTGTTTGGCTGACAGTCATTAGATTACATCATCTTGTTCCTCCCAATATTGGCACAACACGAATATGATGGAATTGCGCATTGAGTCACTTTTTCTTGCTGTAACATTGATTAAATGTGTGATTGGAAACTTTTGTTTATGGCGTCAGGCAGGCTCCTGCCTAGTGTCCTGCCTTAACTACATTACCCATAAGCCATCAGTCACCACCAGCAGCAGCAGGGGGTATCTTCAATGTAGTTGTTCCCTGCAGGGTGCCAATTTATATTTACAGCTGAGTTAGGCTGTTGTTTTTTGTGTATGAAAACTGGATGGTCAGCCATTTCTGCTGCGAGTGGAAGACTCATTTCTTATTCCCTATGGTCAATTACATTGACTGCTTTCGCATGCACAATGCACAAACTATTATTATTACTCAGAATAGTGAGATGTGAGTGTGGATGCACATACAGTCAGAAAGTTTGAATTATGTTAAAGAGTGACAACAAAGCACAGATGCTGCCATTTTTAGGATTCATTAACAAAGCACGTCATGATTGTTATGGCGACAGGTTACCATGACTCGTCGATTTATGCAAGCAGCCTTACATATATCGTGTGCCGTCAATTGACCTTTCGCCGGGAGTTTGATTGACAGGCAATCTCACCAATCAGAATATTGGTATAAGCTTTGTTGCTATCTGCCATTTTGTCCGACAAACAAATAGAATCTCCATCAACTTTAAATTAAAATTGTAAATAGATGTTGTTATGGGACATGTAACACAGACAACAGATACATGGACAGTTCTTTCCATTGCCAAAACCATAAATCCATAAACACAGAAACCTGTGTTTATGGAGTGGAGTGTATGGATTAGATTGTGTGGACGACCTCACCAGCAGTTGAATTTGGATAAACTGAAAAATCACAGGACAGCCAAACACAGTGTGTTATACAATTATACAATTATACAAATATACGTAATACAATTATACTATACTGTTTCCTTTTAACTATAGGGTACAATCTATTTTTATTTGAAAGAGTGAAAGAGTTGCAGAGAGCAGACAGGGAAAAGATGATCACTGCAGACAGGGAAAGCAGAACAGCTTGTTGCTTTCAGTGCAGCCACATAGCCAATCCTTTCTTGAATGCCAACTGACCTGGAATGTCCTAAATAAATAAATAAAATCCGGTGTAGGTCTCCCTTTATCGGCTATTCTAAGATGTGTTCGAAGGAAAGTTTAGAGACATTTTAAACATATCTTAATATGGGAGAAAAATCTGTATAGTCCAGACAAATGGATATTTACTGTCTAAATCGTTTCACATTTCACCATTATTATTCTGATACTTATGGTTAGCGATATTTCTCATATTAATTAAAAATGAAACAATCTAAAATGAAAGCGACGGTATACTTATAGGACTTACTACCTTACTGTAACTGTATCCTACCTGTAGTATTTTTATAGATAAAGATGCTGTGGATGTTGAACCCAGCGATAAATGCGCTAAACTGAAATCGCCTGGTACATCCTGCAGTTTTCCAATGTCTCCCATTAGTGTTAAATGACGCTAACAACACTATACATGTCGGCTGTCGGACATTGTTAGAGAACCCGCTCTTGAAATGGGTGGGTGTGGCTAACTCGCTCCTGGCGAATGGTCAATTGCCCACGTTGACCAGCATGAGTCACCGAGCTGTCCTCACCTGGGACAAACAGGAGTGCCTTGGGAATGAACACTTGGACGGATGAAGGACGGTGGGGGGGGCGTCTACATACAGCCCCCTATATGTCTCCTTGTTTTGTAACTGTGATGCGAGTCGTTAACCTGCTCTAATAAGAACTAATAAAGTGGCAGAGCCATTGTTTCTATTGATTTTCACCGCCCTCCCTCCCCTAGCCTGGACCTATAACGCTAGATCTATATGTCGGTTGATGTGTTGTGCCGCCTGAGCGGGTTTAGTGTGTCTCTTGCGGTGAGTTATTGAATGTGATATGTGAGGCTTTTATTAAGGCACCTGTGTGTTTGGGGAGAACCTGTCAATTGACCCTGCGGTAAGACAAAGATATTAAAACGGCCATTCTGCTTGGCGAGCTCCTCTCTCTCTCTCTCTCTCTCTCTCTCTCTCTCTCTCTCTCTGTCTCGGGCTCTCTCTCTCTCTCTCTCTCAACACACACACAATATCTCAATCTCACTGTCTAGACAGAGAGC
>JAOEHI010001120.1:0-12992 GCA_025447815.1 Percopsis transmontana
TATATATGAGCAAGTGCCCCATGTCAGGTTCAACCAATCAGATGCAAGAGCCTCACCAATCTTACCATTCACAATAACAGAAGTAAAGTCTTTCTTGCATTCTTGCCTATAGCCTCTTTAAACTTGCTATCCACAACTTTTTAGTTAATTTAAAAAAATATATTTACAATACCGTATATGTGGCATTCCAAATAAAAAGCCTAGATGGGGGTTTAAAAGGGAGGTTTCCACCCTCTAGGAAAGCCTCTAAAATCAGTGTCTACAACGCTCATCGTCATATTGAGTTTGGTTTCACACATAAACACATGTTGCTCGCATCGTGTTCACACATTGCTTCTTGTAGGACAAACACAGTCACACAGACAGTGACAGGAACACAAATATCTTGTACAGTGTGTGTGTGTGTAAACTTTGCTGGTCAATGCGAGAAGCATGTCCCCTGGGGGAGAGGCCTGTTTGCCAGCCAGCCTCCCCCTCCCTCCTCCCTCCTCTCCCAGGCTGTCAGACAGCATGTTGTGTGTCTCAATGTCGTGGGAGAGAGACAGGTGATAAACTTCAATACCACCTCCCCCCACCCCCACTTTGGTACCACCAAAGGATCCTATTGCCAGCCCTGACAAGGCGGAGGTTGACATTAGCATAGTGATGTGTCTTTGTGTATGCCATTTGTGCACACGTGTGAGCCACTTTTAGTTCGGTGTTTGTCGTATCTATGTTTGGAGAGGGTGTGGCGTGGGGGGAGAGGGTTTCTTGACGTCTTTGTCTGATTATTTTCGGTTGACCTCATTCAGTCTCCTGCCCCCCACATCATCAACCGCCTGGTCAAGATAGGTTTGATGTTGTTGGTTGTTGTGTTGGTATTTTAAAGTGAAGAGCATGCAAATGAAGGCTACTGTATGTGAAAACTCAATTTGTGTGTATTTTCAGGTTGGGACATGAAAGCAGTTACAGCATTTGAAGAGCGCGTCTTCAGACCCCATTTACACCCGGCATTAAAATGTGTTTTGGGTGATCGTATTACTTAATAGTGCTTGACCACATTAAAGTACAGATGTAAATGCATTGAGGACGTATTGTGATCCGATCGGCCAGATTACCTCAGGGACACATTGTGACCACATTGAACACAAGTGTAAATGCAGTTGTGTTGTCAATCCACGTTTGTTGTTTTTTTTGGACCCTCGCAAACGAGAGAGGAGGATGTGACAGAAGCTGGACACAGTGATCGGATCTCAATCGGATCTCAATGGGGACACTGGAGATACATATTTATACCAGGTGTAAATGTAATCGGTTCAAATCATACCTAAAAACAATAACAATAACAATATGGATACGAGACGCATGTTAATGCCAGGTGTAAATAATAGCCTCTTTGTTTGCCAAAGAAGAAACTCTTTTGTTGGAGGATGTAGCTCTCCGAAGCACAACGCTTCGGTCACATTAACGCACTCTACAAAGCCAACCAAGAATCAGTTGTTGACATTTTAGGCCATATGCGTTGTGAAACTTCTCAGCAATTCTTGGTTAGCAGTCAAATTCAGTGTTTTTTTCATCTTATCAAATAATACCACTATAGATCTTTTATGTGTGTCGGTGCACGATGGTGTGTTTTTTAAACTTTGGGATTAAATAAGTTTCTTTTGACCTTCTTCATTCTCTGCTGCTGACTGGGATTTATGTCACTCTCCAGTGAGTCACTGTAATCTCTGTTATTAATCTGTGTCTGTGCTGAGTGATTCGGGCTGGATGGGATTATTGTGAAATCTTCTAAATGATTTGCTGACAGCCCACAGTTGTGTTTACTGTAGTATTAGACCCACAGCTGACATTGATGTGTTCTGTTATGTGGGTTACACATTTGTGCGCGTACGGCCGTGTGTGTGCTTTTCAACATTCCAGGGAATGGATGATTTTCTGTAAGGTAGCAATTACTGTAAAACATTGTTGCTAGTCAATGTTGCTAGATGCTTGGTTGATATCTTTGTGAGTGCAGTCTGTAGTGTAGCAGTATATTTTACATAATATATTGCCTAACAGATTTTTTGTGTTTCTTTGTCTATATGTAAACCTAACCAGGAAAAACTCTTAATTTAAAATCGAGATTATAAATCTCCTTCTCAAGAGCATCCTGGGCGCTGGGTGGCAAGGTGGTAAGAAGCAGATCCCATCAACCTAAAACATCACAGGTTTGTCTGAAATGATGGTGATTTTTGGTCATATCATCAACTCCTAACTAGGAGATAAAGGGAAAAAATGAGTCGACAATGTCTGTCCCTGAGGTTGGCACCAAGAGTATTGATTGTACCATACTATCAAAGTCTGACAAGGCAAATCTTGGCCCTGATAGGTCTATTGTTTACTGACCTTGACAATGAAAAAACATCTTGGTAGCGAGCGGCCCTGGAAAGTTTGTATATCTATAGCAGATCTAAATTCCAATTCTGCATTTGACATAAAAATAAAATAGTGGGGACAGGGAGATAAAACATGGTACAGGAGAAAAGGGTGAATATTAAACAGATTCAAGTGACTCGAAATGGGGGAAACAACAGCTCATGCCCTGGAGGAGAAGGACCGCTGTAAGCATACTTAGGCGGCACTCATTCATCATTGGTGACCTTGCCCGGACAAGCTTGCGTGAGGCGTGATGTAAACTAGAAGAGACAACAACACAACCATGTTAAAGGGGCCTGCTGACACCGTTAGCTTCAATCCCCCAGCAGAACGCCCACTCCCAGATGGAGGTGCCTCTTTGACGCCTTTCATTTAATAGATTTCTCCCAACCTGGCACTTGGCCAGACAGATATCGATCCCTTTCCATAGTTACAGGGCACAACAGACAGGTGTGATCATGAAACTGAAAAAAAGGTCCACCAAGCAATGTATTAGACCAACAAAAAAAATATATATACATAAAATGAATATACAGGCCATAATCTTAAATATGTTTTAAGGTATGTACGCTGGTGTGTACAGCTAAGTGAGATGGAGTTTTCAATTGTTTCGTAGGTACAGAATGAATTATTTTATTTAACATAGTATGGGTCTCCCTGGACCAGAGGTATGGTGACCGATATAGTTAGCTTCATTGGCACAGCTGCATCTATGTAAATAATGTAAGTGATAGTATAAAGTCCATGAGGGGAAATGGCTTTCTGTACCTTTAATTTACAGTTTGTGTGTATTTTGGTGACTATTCCTTACTACATAGCCACCACCACAAATTAGCAGCCATTCTGGTGTCACAAGACACAAGTACACACTGTAATATTATTTTTTTTAACTCTGAGCAGAATTTTTGTTTACTGTAGTTATTTTAGTTGCAGAAATCAGGTGATTTGTCCATGGCAGAAAGGGGAGAAGGCAGAATCTCCACCCCCTGATAAATAAAATCAATACAATACAATTCCTGTGCGCTTATTTATTTTCCGCTGCTGTACTATCCAGTACAGAAACATCAACTCGGATCAGCATATCCAGGGTTTATGTTCTGCATTCTTTTGAAGACCGCTCCAACACTAACAGCAGCCCTGGATTGCCTGAGATTTGCATCAAGCACAGCATCACAAATAACCAGAAGATACACGTCATCTTTGCCGCATCATATTCCAATTGGAATTTTTGTTTGATTAAAATACATTAAAATAAATACACATGCATTGATAGTAGTTTTGGTGCTATATTTTATATTACTCGGAATGCTTTGAGAAAGCAGCAATTTACTCCACAAACCCACACGCTGTCACTGAACCCCCTTTTCACATCCCTCAACATGTCTATTCCTGGCTTCTAAAGCTGCTCGTCTCTGTTCTACCCATAAATGTCCAAATGATAGGTTTTGGGCCTAAGGAGAAGGGAGTTGACGCCTCACAAGACAGAGTGCACCAAAACATCTGACTCCAGCCTCAAAGAGGAAACAAAGATGTTTCTTTTTTGCAAAATCTCCCCTTTTGTCCACATTTGATGCCCCTCTTTCTTTTGTACCCTTTACTTTTCTCTCATTTGTCGTTCTCCCTCAATTATTTCTCAGCAAAATGGCACACTTGTCAATCTTTTCGCTTTCTATAGATAATAGTCTAGCTTTTCCCCCTACGTCCAACAGTCAAGCCAAATAATTTGATAAAGCCGTCGAAAGTCATTTTCAGACGCAGCATTGAAAACCAGATTGGTGACTCCACCACATCTTTTGTTAACTGGAGAAAAAAAGGAAATTAGCCTGAAATGAATAGAGGAGTAATTTTATACCTGGATCATTCAAATACAGTACATATTTGTTTTGTCCTTTATTCCCAGCATCTTCCCCTGCAAATCCATAAACTGGAGGGATGGCTGCAGCCCACAACAAGCAACCTGCAACTTGAGCATTCTCATCTGTGTGCATATTTTAACGTTGCGACCCAATCCAATACACAGGAGAATAGGCCATAGCGGAAAAAATCCTTGCTGTGTTGTTGTGGACACTTTCCAAAGTAGGGTCAGAGCTTTTAATGATGACGAGAAGATTACAGGACATAGGCCTACTGTATTTTGAAACGACGTTAGCTAGCATAGTAAGTGTTTTTAGCTACATCATGTTTATGTTGCCAGGACAAGCCACAATCTCATACAATAAACATATAACTTAGGCCTACCTTCCAAGGTAGTTTGAGCGCTCACCATCCATTATCCGAATGCTTTTTGGCTTTGGTTCATAAATATCTTAAACTTGTTTTGGCAATCAGCCACAGCACAACCTGCACCTCTATAGAAATGACGTTTGGACAAAAGTTATATCATTTAGTTATTTTTTTGTTGATTCATTTTCCGACAGACATCCCTCGCTGTCTTTGTATAGCCTATGTATTGTACTGTATAAATTTTTCTCATGGAATTATATGGGTATTTGGTAACGTTATATTTTTTGCTGCATCACATGTTCTCATGTGAACACCCACTTAGACTTAAGATCGTGGCATGCTTCCGCATACGGTCCGCGTGTACGCATACGTGACCACTTTCTAGATAGATATACAGTGATGCCAATACATTTTCTTTCCCTAGAGACTCTTGAGTTCATATGATCGCTCCTGCCACTGTCCATATAACCGGTCAAGTCTCACACTGGACTCGAACCCGGATCTCTGGCGTGGGAGGCTTACGCGCTAGCAAGGGAGGGTAAACGGGCTCTCGCGGCTGACGCTAGTATGTCTCTTAAGGTGTCGGGGAGTGAGGTTTAATCTGCACAGCACTCTACTGCTGGCCACCGTTACATATACATACTGTAAAGGGCTGCCTGTCAATTTTAAAGCATTGCACTTTTTATTGCTTACTTTTAAGGAATTGCCAGCTGCCTGCGGAGATGGATAAACCACTCTTGTATGCTTTCCACCATTCAGCTCAACCCCTGGCTGGTAGCAGTCTCTGTCTGAACAGCTTTTCTTTGACTAGTTTGAAGAAAAACACTCCTGGATAGAATCTCCACTTTGAACCATTTTTGGCTGGATGATGAGTTGTCCAAATAGCGGCGAAATGAGATTTGTTGGTTCTTGCTGATGTGAGCCATCAGCCTCCCCCTCCATCCCAACGCACGGCCCTTTGATGTTGCTCTTCATTGTCTTGCTGAGCTCCAGGAAATTGAAAGGGGAGATTAGGGAAGCGTGTTAGTGGGGGGTGGAGATGGGGGATGACGGGAATGGCGCGCGATGACACACCAGGGCTTTCTGGGACACGGCACACGGAAATGAACTAGTCTTGCATGACCCTCCAGGGCTCGAGCGAGCGGTTTATTTTCATTCACTAAAAAGATGCAGGGCAGAATCCCAGACTGTCCCCTATTGTTTCTGAACAGATATTTTAAAGCCAGAAGTTAGGCAGTTTACAATTTGGCTCCAATACTAACCATCATTGTGAATTTGCCATTGAACCTCCATCAATTTGCTGACTGGTTAATGTGATGCCTCGAGATTGGTTAACAGGGTCATGTGATCTCGGTGGTTGCCACATGCACTTATCTAAACCTTAATATCATTGTAATGGAAAAATGCATTCAAATTCAAAATTGACCCCATCACTCATTATAAAATGTGAAATTAGACCATAACATTTTTTTTTTTACTTTATGATCGTTCTCATTGATTAATGCACTTCCTCATTGGCTTCAAGTCCGCTGTGGTGGTTGCCACTTGGGCAGCACACATCACTTAAAGCGTGCACCACACATGACTGGCAGTATTCTAAAGAATAGGAAGGAAATCATAGCAAACACACACTCACATCCTCACAGAAGCATTTGTGCCTCTATTATACAAATAATAGCTTTAATGGAATCACAATTTGATTTGTTACACGGCTGTGTGGGATTTGAAGATGTCTTTCAGTCTTTAACTGTCATTCTCTTAAACACTCCTGCACTGATAAATGGTGATTACAGGTCATTTCAGACTGGATGATAAAATGTGTTGCTGCTGGTCATATTTTTCAGAAGATATTTGAATATTTTATTTGTTTGTGCATTTAGGGTTATACCAAATTATTATGAAATGATTTATGGCCCACAACCCAAAAAAGAGTCTTAAACCCAAAAAAGTGTAGGCCTATTAATCTTCATCACAACATTGCATGAGTAGGCTATGTCGACAATAAGTAGTAACATTTTCTTTTTGGCCCAAACAATTGGAAGAGAACAACAGATAAAGACAGTCAGGTCTGTTAGAATGACAGAGGAAGAATGATGGTGGGGCGGTGGGTCTCCACTGCCATCCTGCTCCGGTTGTGAGGAGGAGGAGGAGGGGGGAGACCGGGCCATGTGCAACGTGGCGGGTCAACCCCTGGAAAGTGGGTTTGGTCTGGCGGGAAAAGGCTATTTACATAGCTGAAAATGGAGTGGGCCCTTTATGACATTTTCATAGCCCTGCAGGCAAGAGTAACCTTCAGCTGAAAATGGAACGATTAAAAGGGGGAGAGGGGAGGGGGGGAGGTTAAAGAACGGAAAGCGATTGCAGAGGCAAAAGGGACCAGAAAGTTTTTTTTTGCGACAATAGCACAAGAGACCAAAATAGATAAAGAAGTGTTTTTCGGAGGTGATTTGGGAGACGGTTTGGGCCTGTAAGAAAGGAGAAGGACCGCTCTGAAATGACTGTCAGGTAGAGGCAAGGTTAACAAAGCGCTTACCATCTTATCTGGGAGGAAAATGGAAAGTCAACAAAGAACTGCCTCCTGTTCATGACAACTTTGCACCTCATTGCGCTTCTTAAACACTTATAAATGTGCCAGGATCGTTCAACCTTGAAAATAACGTGCCGGTGCAAAATGACGGAGAAATTATGCATGTAAAAATAATGGTCTCCAATGCTGCTCGCACAACAGCTTAATATCTAAAGCGCTTTTCCTCAATAAACTTGACATACTAATCAGCGCGCTATAAAGGCTCATCATTCCTGTCTTGGTTATGTGCAAGTGCTCAATTACTGAGATAAAATGCAATCAGTTTGGTCAATTAATCACTGTACCATACCTGCATGTTCAGTTGTAGGTGCACTGAGGGAATAAGAAAAAGGGTACAGTATTTTGGGAGATAAATATGACGTTGAAAGGACAGGCGAGCTAAATATATATTCATAGGGTAATTTATGCATACTGTGTGGGCACACCATTCTGTTGTCTGAGACACAGTATTGAAACACTCAGTTTTGAAGAATGACCCACAAAAAGAAGTTTTTTCATACAGTAGTTCATGACTATAAAGTACTTTCTTAAATAGTAGCCTATAACATAAAAGCACGACAATAAATAAACAAGGGGGCAGGATAGTCTAGTGGTCCGTGTGTTTGACTCCCCGCCAGAAGGTCATGGGTTTGAGCCCCGGCTGGTTCTACATGTAACTATTTTAATTGATTGTACTCATTGTAGAAACTTTTAAGTTTCATAAAAGTGTCCACTAAATTGTAACCATAAACATTATTGAAAATTAAAAAATAAGATTTAAAAAATGTTTTGACACCGAAAGCATCCTGGGAACCATTGCACTAACACAATGCTTTTGTGTCGTTTACGTTGCGGTAGCATTGCGTCAAAAATTAAGTGAAAAGGAAATTATTTTCATGTGGCTGTGTAGGCAGGAGTTGGGATCGTATCGTTGGATGCTGGTTAATGATGCTGATTATGAGTGGCCTCATTTCCTACTAATGGCTGCTTTACTGAGCCACAAGGGTCTCTGGTATTTGGTATCAAGGTCCCTTTTCCCTTTTCCCTTTTATATTAGGATCTTGGATATAGTACAATAAAAATGAATTGAATTGAAATGTGTTCAAGTCATCTGTCAGTTAAGTCAAATAAATTAATTCTTAATATATGGTTGGCAGTAAGGCTGGGTGTTACTGTAATAAGATATGGCTGATTCATTGTGTGTGATACGCATTAAAATGACCTATCAATAAGTTCATTGTTTGAGTCATCATTAAATATACTGTACTATTCTCTGCAGGGCTTTTCATTTCTTCCTTTTTATGCCTATAGGCATAGAAAATACTGATTACTTGATATGAACACCTCTACTGAGGTCTGGCGTTTATATAGGCTTATAGAATAGGAAATATCCTCCTTTCGAAAGCAATCAGTTGGATTTGAATAATCTTAGCAAAGAGGAACAATACAAGTGTCTGGTGTTATTTATTAATTAATTTTTTCAGGGAGAGGCTGTAATATATTTTCTTGTCCAATCGTGTTTCTTCAAGGCTCCATGACCACCTGCGGAGATGCATCAACATATCGCAGCCAGTGTCCTCTTCCCTCGATTAACATTTTCCCATTAATCATCAAAGAATCACACAGCCATCATATACACACATTTTTAACTAGACATCGGAAGAAACGTAGATTCAGGTACAATCTGCTCACGTAAGAAGTCTTTGCAGCAAGAGCTTAGTGGTCCCACTATGGCTATGGGCTTTCAGCGCCACACGACAGAGTCCTCTGCACAATGGTGTGGGAGTATAGGCATTTATACTTATTAATATGTATAGCTTTTTACAAGTGTCGCCCCTGTGGAATGAAAAGCTGTTAAAGTGTATGAGTGTGAGAGGCTTCCAGGCTTGTGCCTCTGTTAGCGTTGTAGCCCTGTCCCCTCCAGAAAAAGCCATGAAATCTTTCTGCAGCTCGCGGGCCTGGGAGGTTAATTGGCAAGTTATATTTCACACAAGACTGTAGGTTATGAATGTTGTCAGTTCATAGCTACAGTGTGGTGCCAGGGTTGTAGCATGTAGCTATAATAGTAGTCTAAAAAGGTAGGCCTCACATAGTCATTATATGTCATACATTATATATTCAGTATTCTTAATAACTCACTTGACACTGAGATTATTCCTCTTTTACCACATCCAGTCTCACATCCAATCCATATAGCCACAAAATTGCATTGCAACTAACCTCCTCTCCATCGTATAGGAGCGCGGTGTACGACTGTGTGGCAGTTTCACGGGTGGAAAAGCCGGAAATTCCTAAATACACAACAAAGCACAACCGGCACCATCCAGCTGCTGCAGTGAGATTAGCTTTGTCAACCTCAGTAGACAAGGCGGATGCAGGATAGCTTACTATGTTATTTGCTTTCGTACATTACACTAATTTCTATAGCTCAGCGGGTACCAACTATCAAACACATTATAAACCGTACTGGCCTCAATTTCAATCCTCCAATTAGCTCAGGCATATGGACATTTTTGGTGGGGACATGGTGCAAAAAGAAACAATTCAACAAACTCTACAGATAATAGAATACACAGTGCTCCTTTAAGCAATGATTCCTCATGTGATAACTCTGTCACACCCGACTCTACACGCTGATGGCTGGCTGTTGTGACAGTGAAAATTGATCATTGTAACCGCAGGCAGTCAATAAACGTCTGAGAAAAGGGCAGAGCTCCATTGAATGCCATGTGTTAAGTTTTTGCCTTTTGTCAGTTACCTACTGTACAGTAGGTTGATGTCTTCTCGCCCTCTGCTCTGTGCCTGACTGTTTGGCTATTAGCGCCTCTGAGAGCAGCAGACATAATTAACCCCGCTGGACACTAGTGCCACAGCTAGTGCCAAGGGCAAGTGACCATGAACAAGGCACTGGCATGTCCAATAGTGTGCTGGCCTCTGCTAGCAAGAAAAAGCAAATCTTGTGTCAGCGGCCTTGTACAATTAGGTCATTTAGTTAAAAATCGCTTTTATCCAAAGTGACTTTTGGTGCTATTACATGGACCAAATAGGGATCAGGCATCTGGCTCATGGATGCTTACAGGTAGGCCAACTCTGGGGCATGAACCCACAGTTTTCCAGCTGGGAGTCCAACACCTATACCACTAGACTATCCTGCCTGCTATAGGTGTTTGTGGCCTCTAATATGATTCCATGAGCACTCAACATGTGACATTGGAAGGTATTATAGCCTACACAATGCAACATTCATGAGTTACAATATGGTGGCGCATGAAAATTTTCATTGGTGTTCTATCCAATCAAAGTTGTCTTGTAAATATGTACTGTATTAATGAAATGAGCTTTACTGAAAGGTTCCATGATGTTTCAAAACAAACCTAAATGGAACCTGCGAGACGAATTCTAATGCATTCCTCACCTGTAATCCATTTTAACATAATATTTCCATATTCTCTTTTTTCATGTAGACTTCATTTGACTGCACTTGCGCTGAAGTTAATCAACCGCCTGAAGTGATATTGTTCCCTTCTATTGGCTTGCTCTGCTCTGCTTCCACTCTTCACTTCATCAAAGGCTCCATTTAAAGATGTTGGATGGATTCAGAGCGCCACTTCGGTTGCTGTGGAAACCAGGTTTAGGCATGGACAGGATGTTGAGAACTGGGTGTGCGTGGGCATATGAGAAGCTAAGCCTGCAATTGTGCAATTGTGTCGGTAAATTTTCTATATGAGTGGCGGGAAAACAGGAAAACTGCCGCTCTAACATTAATGGGTTGGCGTTTGGAGGGAAATGGAACAGCCACTGGCAGTCACCTCGGGCTAGGCTATGGCGCTGAAGTAGCGCAGTTACACATAGTCGATAACATCGGGGCTTAAACAAAAAGTATAGGCGTATACTGTTACTACCAGTAACAACAGCTAGATTGGTGGTATTACTATTTAGATGATGATCAGTGATATCAGTGATATCAAGATATGTTTAGGATACATACATATACATTTCATCTGGGGTCTGATCTCGGCTTTAAAGGGGAATTCCACTGATATCCAAGATACCCTCATGATTCTTCGGTCTCCTACTCGGTGTCTAACTGCATATAAATTTTGGGATTTATACATTTTAGCAAGTTAGACAACATCCCTCTCGATGATTGATTAAAAGGAGGATTCAGGTGAGGTTCAGGTTGATTTAATTTTTTTTTTTACGCTAAGCTAAAACATGTTTCTGAAAAAATTTGAGCTGAGAAATGGGAAATGCAGTGGCAGAATCTTGATTAATATTTGGTCTGCAGCGCCTAGTTTGATGATTAGATTGAGTTTCATGAGCGTTGTATAAGAGTGGTATAATGTCAGACGCAATGCATTATGGGCCATAAGAAGCTATACCAAGAAAAATGGAACATCTGCTATATCATGTATCTCATGGATCTACCTTTCTGTATCAATAGTTACAGTTATAAACGAAGAATCTAAAAAAGAAGATCTTAGCTTTATTGACATGAAAGCTGGCTTGTACCCTCCTCCGGGAAATCCCATTGTGGCCAGGAATATGTTGCCAGGATGTCCCCGTTCCGCTAATTGTCCACTACCAATGTGCAAATACAGACAAAAATACAATTTGAACTTCAACAACTTACTCTTACTCTGTGTTTTAGAATGGCATTCCTATTTAAGGGTTCAACCCACCTGACAAAATAGGAACTATTTATTTGTGTACAAATATGTACACAAATAAATATTGGACCCATTCAGCAAGAGCTGTTTTTCTAAATTGTCTATAGCGAGCAGCAGAGCAAGTCCATTCGCTGTTTAGCCAAGGTTCATTGGGCTGATGTGGGTAGCAGGAACACATAGCATTCAAGAGAAATGGTGTTGTGTTTCTCTGGCGATGGTCCCTACTCTCCTGCTGGTTATTTTTATGGTCACTCGCTGTTTGAACGTTGCGAGGTCCATTTGCCCGTGCTCTTAAATAGGTGGCGGACAACATTTGTCATGTCACTGTTGACAAGTTCTTCTTTTGCAACTCAGTTAGCTGAAGATATGCTGCTGTATAGGATCGACTCAGTGTGCACCATGGCTGTTGCAACTGAAATTCGTAGACATACTGTACATACAGTACATAATTACATACGCAAACATCAATAGAATGTATAAATAAATAATAACAATAAATAAACGTTAATAAAGTACTATTATTAGAACTACACGACTAAACTAATAGTATAAACACATCCATCCGCATAAAACACAAATTATTGTTACAACACCTGCCATAAAAATATTAGCTAAAGGTACACACTACACAGCATTTTACCACCTCCAGACATGATATTTTGGACATGCACCATTGGAGATTCAAAACAAAGCAACATTTTTGTAATACTGATTTTAACCACAAGGGCAATTCCAGACACAAATCGAGGAGTGTAGACTACCTTTAAAACTGGCACATGGTTTATTGTTCCCACAGTGACTCAAATCAAAGCATGTTCTGTGACAGCGATCAGTGACCAAATCCATAGGCTATGACTGTGACATTTCATCCAGTCAAAACTTTGATTAGTGTTGATTTCTTCCAATATTAAATTATTTCACCTGTGGTGCTTGTCTATGCAGTTATTATAGAATATTCAGGTACTGTAGGGAGGCAATTCATTGTTCTGAAAAATTAATGGGGTATAAAAAAATTGTGAGATGACAGACAGGAACCCACGGAGACTAGTGATCCCACGCGAGAGGGAGAGAGAGAGAGAGAGAGAGAGAGAGAGAGAGAGAGAGAGAGAGAGAGAGAGAGAGAGAGAGAGAGAGAG
>JAOEHI010001121.1:0-12992 GCA_025447815.1 Percopsis transmontana
ACACACACACACACACACACACACACACACACACACACACACACACACACACACACACACACACACACACAGAGGAAACAGGTAATAACACAGGGACCAGTGTGAAAAACACTTTTTTTTTTTTTTTTTAATGGTTAGCATCCAGAAATAGCTTAACTTACAACAGCGTCTTTTCACAGAGGTGTCATAGTAGGAAACCCCCACGGATGTAGCTCATTGCACTGATTGTTATTCATTTTATTTAGGTATGGCAGTGCAGACCGGTGTAGTGGTAGAACACAATGGAACAGACACTACTAGCACGGTTTACATGCAACACTTTTTTGTCATTCTGATGGAAATCCTTCCGATTGAAGATTTCGGTTAACTGTTTACATGGGATGTGATCTAATATGGTCTGGTGTTTACAAGCTCAGACGCATTTAATCTGTCTGTTGTGGGACAGCACGCATCAAACATTCGTCTTCCTCGAGGGCTTGGATTGGCAAGTCTTTTACTGTATCAGCTCAAGATGTTCAGCGCAGTGGTTGCCGTTATTGTGTTGCTCTAAAGCCTGTTGCGGATGCTACTCGCTGAGGCTTTCCGCATTTTTACAGAGAGGGCAAAGGAAATGCATTGTAAAAGCAGAAATACACTACAAATAATAATTTGAAAGAAAACTTTTTGCTTGGTTTTTAGCCCCGCCCCCTTGTTAAACATTGTATTTATATAACTTTGTTGCTAGCCTGAATTGTCATAATATGTTAATATATTCGTGCTTCTATATATCTAAAACCAAATCAGTGGATGAAGGTCCGCAGCAAAGACTGGGGGGAGAGAGTTGTCGGCTACTGTTGGAATTTTCAGATCTCATCATGTATGCAGCTAGGAAGTAATTGGGTTAAATCGTTCACATGGCACAACTTTTCTTTTGATCGGTTTATGAAAAGGTTTAAACTACCCCTCTGCAACCGATTGAAATTTCAATTGGTTTGGGCCTTCTTATTCTGATTGAGGTGTTTATATAGAGCATTTTTTTTTCAGTTTGGGCTTTTAAACCGATTATAATTGGAACATTAGGCTCCATTTCTCTTTCTGTACCTCTGGTGTGTGTTTATATCGTAATAATAAAAGCTGCCTGTCACACTCCTGTCATTAACTCTCTCCCTTACCAGGAGTTACCTAGCGCAGGCTGTTCAACTGCACTCTGCCCACCTGTTAATGGACTACATTTCCCAGAGCACAAAGCTCTCCTCTCTTTGATTAACAAAACCTCATGCTGTAGAGGTCCTCTAATAAACATGGCTAAAAGCCATCGATATAACATGAGAAATTACTCTCTATACCAGTTCCACAACATTTTGACAATGGCCAATTTGATGACATGATATACATGTTTGTGTTTATATTGCCTTACTTGTAGTCTTGCTTGGTGTGCGTAAAGAGGTCCTGGGCATCCGTCTCGGTTCCAGAGACATCCAGGATCGCCTCCATCCCCCCACCGCCCGCTAGTGCCCCCTGGAGGCTGGCGCTGTACTGCTGCAGGCGCCGCCAAAGGTCGTTGTACAGACGCAACAGCTTGGGGTACTCTCCTTCGACGGCCTGCTTCAGGAAGGATGAAGCTGTGGAATTTGTTTAGTGTTTAATTTAAGATATAGTTCCATATTCCATGGCCATGTTAATGGACACAACAACTGTAAATAATTATTCCCAAAGATCTCTCCTGAACTAATCTCTTGTTCCTAAAAATGATACTCTACCACTACGAAGTGTTCACCTCAGGGGTAAATAATAGCTCTGTGTTGAAGGCAGATAGTGGCCAGGGCTCTGCCTGAGGTGTTGATTAAAAGCCTCAATCAATAATCAACATTTACATGTACAGCATTTAGCAGACGCATTTATCCAAAGCGACTTACAGTATATTTGTCAGCAGCTGAACCGGTTAACCACCAGTTATTGCAAGCAAATAACATTCTCCTAAAATAAGGACAGCATCATCTCATCAGGTTACTTCAGTACATTACTCCAAAATGATCATTCACTCCTCTAAACAAGTCATTAATTGCTAGCAGCCTAAATTCCGGCAAGGTGCTTAATATTCTAAGAGCTGATCTGACAGAGTAGAAAGGAGTTTTTTTTAAAGGCAATCAAGGCAGAGACAGCCGGTGTACGGTGGGTGTGTGTGTGTTGGGGGGGGGGACAACAGCCTTACAGCCTTCCTATCCTACCGTAGTAGACATACTATGTAATCATTGAATGGGCCAATGGGGGAGCTTATACACTATTTGACCAACCACTACCGTTTGAGGCATATGCAGTTCTTTTGTGGATGTCACCCCTAGACACAACATTACGAAAACCGTCGCCAGGGTCAACAGTATGTAATAGTAACTTGTAGCTGTTATGGCTACAATGGCTCCTCACATGTTGACACACCTCATCCTCTTGTGTTCCCCACCCACTCGCACCAGCTTCTCCACCACCCTTTGTCTATATATTCGTCCCACAGTATCGGCAAAACATAGCTACACACACACACACAAATACGCCTCAAAGTTGTTCAAAATAGTGTTAAGCTAGCAGGCAGCCAATTCCGCCTCTCATTTTTCTCACTTTATTATTCCTACTGTTCAAATATCTCCCCACAACAACCTCCTCCATATGATCTGTGTGTGTGAAAGAGAGGGAAAGGGGTTATTTCTGACATTTATTTCATGCGTGTGCGTGTGTGTGTGTGTGTGTGTGCACTCAGCCCTGGAGAATTTCAATGTTAAATCAACAATTGCTAGCAAAACCCTCCACGACTGCCACGGTCTGGCGCTTGCAAGAGTGCTCTCAATGACGAACAGCAATATCTAGCAATATCTATCCCTCTTCAATTTATAAAATCATTTCATTAAGGTAGTTGTGTTTTGTGCTGATGTCAAGATTTATTCCCCCGTGAGGATTAAAAGAGTTCAATTTAATAAAAGAGGCTTGAACTATGAAGTCCTCTGTTGGATTACCTCTGTTGGATCTCAAAAAGAATTGAGCTTGGACTGAATATTAGGCAGCTGACTGCTAATTCTCTGAACAACAAGTCATTTGCCTGTAATGATTTAGTTAGATATTGATTTTCTCACATTGACAAGCATCGTGGGTGGAGCTATGGAGCAAACTGCATAAACTCGAAACAAACCAATCATAAAGAAGGTGGAAGTGGTCCCACCCTAACAGGTGAAACCAATCAGACATAGGAAAGTCAGGGACATGCCAGTCAAGTAGGGTGTGCACAAAGGGGAGCAGGCTCTGACTATAGACTTGACGCAGCTGTGTTTTATGGCGACTGGTGGTACTGAACCTGAACCACACCAGGCTCACATGCCGTTAGGACGATCAATCTTCATGCCGTAACAATTAAGCAACATAGGCATATGCCTGTGCCTGCTTCTGTCGTACACAAGCAACAGCCGCGGCCGGAGAGAGCGCAGAATCGATAATGATGTTAATGCTGAACTAACTGAAGTTTTGAACTGAATTAAATAAATAAATAAATAAATAAATATAGTTATGGAGGTGTGGGCGTGGTTTAGCTCTGTCTCTGTGGGAGGGAATGTGAGGAGTTGTGGTTCACGGTACCTGGTGATGGAAACAGCTGTGGGCCAATTACTAACCACCTGTCTCCACTGCAGAACACGGCACGGGCAACCCAGCGACAGGGCGAATGTCAAGCCAGGAGGCTGACAAAACGACAAACGGGCACCGACAAAGTCCTGTTATTAATAAGTATTTTACCCGTACCAGGCAGTGTTAAGTTCTGGGGTGTTGCTGTGTGCCAGGCAGTGTAAGCCCTGTGAATATTATTTCCAGAGTGTGGGCTGTGTTGCTTTACCGTGCTCATTCGGAATAAAACCGTGCAAAGCACGTTTAACACTGGAAGCTGGAAAATAATGCGCAACAAAAAAAATGTATATCCGATGTATTTGATGCTGTTCTACGGCATGCATAAGTTGTGACGTACTCTTCTGGTTAGTAATAAGCATGTGCCAACTTTCAGCCTGTAACCTCGATTCCCGTGGCTCGCTGTGCCAATGAGCAAAGCCTTTGGAAAGTACAAGCCACGTTTGTTTATATATATATATATATATATATACACACACACACACACACCTACGTCTATGTTCTGTACAGGAGGGTTTTAAAAGTGAGACAGAAGAGAAAGGTCCTACCTGCGGTGGCTTTGTGGAATTCTGTAGACAGTGTGTTGGTGACATCATTCCAAAAGGTGTACAGTATATCAGGCTGCCCATCCTGTAGCGCAGAGAGAGAGAGAGAGAGAGAGAGAGAGAGAGAGAGAGAGAGAGAGAGAGAGAGAGAGAGTGTGAGTTTAAGCAGTCAACAAATTTGCTCTGTCTGGCAGTCCAAATGTCAGCCACACAGTCGGCAGGACATTCAGGACAGCAGAGATGAAACAGCAGTGGCTTCTTCTACGATATAGAAACGTCTTTGCCTTCTTCTTGCTAAAACCATGTTATGTTGGTGTTGCTTTATCTGTGTTCAGTCTACAAAACAAACTTTCAAATAGGGTGTATTTTCTTAAGGACAACAAAGCCATTACATTCTTCAACGATTATGCAACTGACACTACAGACACTCATTTAATTAATTTCATTATAGTAATAAAAATGTACAGCCAAATGACCTTTGTTTACTATACCATATATTACAGTTCGGAATGAAAGTTACACTACTTGATTGTGTTATACCACCCACAGAACCCCAAATTTCCACCCCAGCTTACTGTTTAGGTTTAAAAACCCAATTGTACATGAAAGTGTGAGTGGCTTTAGGGAGAGGTAGAGAACAATGTGAGAATAGGAGGGCTGCAGGAGGAGGGGTAGAGAGGAGTGCCAGACATTCAGCACTGCGGTGTGCCAGGAACACGGCCTCAGAGTTTCAAACCAAAACGTTTTTGTAACGCTTGGTTTCAACCACAAGAGTGATTTTAAACGCTCATGCACCTGGGGCTACAGCACACACACACACACACACACACACACACACACACACACACACACACACACGGACAAAGGCAAACACACACAAAGGTGATTAATTTAATCATCTAATGGATGTATCTGTTTATTCTCCCATAATCTTTAATTACAAAACCCTGCTCCAGATCTTATAGGACGGCCCACTGCCCTCTCCCTGCCCAGACACAGTTTCCTTGCTTACATGCCTCTCCTCATACAGACATAGAAAAGAACAAAATAGAATTGACTGGACAGAACAACGCTAGAAAAGATTTACAGCTCATCATCTAACAACTAGTCAGGAGCCAACAGCGCTCAGAAACAGCCGCTATCTGCTGCGTTATAGAAGTGAGGAGACCATGCATTTAGACATGTCATTAGGTCTCTACCTCACACCTCTATCTCTGGGTAATTGGTGAGAGCTCTGTTTCCATAGTAACGTTCGCCCGCGCGTAGAGCTACCGGTTTCTGCTGGTAGCTCTACGCGCAGACAGGGAGAACAGTGATTATCACAAAGACAATGATACTTAGTACTACTACTAATAGCGTATTTATTTTCTTCTTTATTGATTTACAGGGTGCTAAATTCAACTTCCTATCAGTTTGTTGCTTGCATTCCTCTGAGTTGTGTCTTTTTTACTTTTCTGTTAAGGGATTTTAAAGAATCGGTAGGCGTATTCTTTGTGTGTTTATTCTTTGCTTTATCTTTGCCTTTATGACTAGCATAAAGAACACAAGGCATAATTTTTTGGGAGCCAGCCAGAGGATTTCTTTTGTCACCAAGTGGACTGAACAGAAAAAGTAATAAAAGAAATAAATTGAGAAATGTAAACAAACTGTAAGTTTTTTTTATTACTAAATAGCCAATATCACAAGCCAGTCACGATCACTCACATTGATACAGCACCGTGTGACCTGGACTTTACCTTCCGATATTTTCTAACCACAACAAAGTCAAAAAATTCAGGTTAAAGTTATAAGGATCCGCTGTCAAGACTTCATAGATACTGGAAAAACAAGGGGCAACTTACACACTAAACAAAACAATCTCTAACTCACCCAAAACATGGGTGAAACTCCATGAATCGTGCAATGCAATACAAACAGGGAGGGTTGCAGAACGCTGTACACACACACAGGGTACACGTAAAAGGCACTTTAGTCTGTGTGGTCTCACCTTGATGATGTCATCGATGAAACAGACATGAGTGACAGGGTCTCGCTTCTTAGTGAGCACCTTCTGGAGGTGTTGAACCTGAAAAGCAATTATAAATATATAAATATTAGTGTCATAACTATAGCAATTATGAATAACGAATTTTGAATTAGCTAAATATTTTACACTTGGTGAATATCATGATTGTGTAATGATAAAAATGTAGTAAACTATTCTTTTACTGGTCGAGATAGGTGTTTACGGTGGTGTTATTCATATCTTGGCCAGTGTGTGCGACTTCATTCACATAACAAAAATAAGTGTTCTGCACAGCTATGAGCTATGAAACTTCTTCCCGGGTTTCAAAAAGTTTGAGAACCACTCTTAGTACAGTTATGTGTTGCAGTACATACTGTATACATTAGTACTGAATGTATATGCTAGTCAAAGGAACTGGTTGTATGAAAGAATAGTGATTTGTATAACTTTTTACACCTGCATAACGTCAACCATATGGCAGGCTTACACCGAATGGCTTTTAACGCGCTTTTACTGTCGCAGACAAGTTTGGGATGTCAGAATCGCAGCAGGCTTACAGTCAGCAGTCTGACCACTAAAATTAGTCTTGTAATGCCATATTATTGCACGTGTCACAATGATTGACAGCCTAAATTATGTGGAACAGGACAAATGATCTTTGAATAAAATCCTGCTTGAGTAGTGTGTGTGCAAGTAAAAAACAACAGTAACTTGTGACAAATAGAGATATACATATTCAATGTGAGAGAGCGTCTGAACTTCTTCTCTGCTGTGACTCCAGCTTTAAACATATGATGTTTAACACTTAGTGTGTACCTGTTTGCATGCAGCACACATTTGGTCCATCAGCTTTTCAAGGTTGGTCCACAGAGCCGCGCGGAATGCGGCTGTGTTGCCCGGGGTGGGCAGCACCGCTCGGCCAGGGGCTCCTGGTAACAAGCGTGGGGAACAATGTGTGGTAAAAACATTTCCAGTTCCATCTATGATCCTCTCTCTCTCTCTCTCTCCTGCACCATTGTTGCCTGGGAGACGCACTTTGTTGAGTCGTAAGTGTGTCAACTTTACTGTGTGGTGCCCCATAGCTTTAACCAGAGACATACACAATTTATAATTGCTATGTTTATTCTGCATTAGTACTGTTTGTGGTGGCAACGGTCTCCCTTCATCTATTTCATGCTATTTAGGATAAATTCTCGAATATACAGTGGTGTACAATAGAACGCTCAAGACTCAACACAACCATGTCTGACCACCCATAAAACAGGAGCTGTCCAAACATTTAGTCGAGGCTTTTTTAACTCATGCCACTTAGTGGAGATGCTGAATCAAAATAGATATCCGAACTGACCTACATTCGTCTATTTTGGCTGAGGCCAAATTAAATGATGAACTAGGTCAAATGAATTGTTATTATCTTTATAATCTGGGAATGGGGACATCTAGCTAGAGAGTCAGTGCGCGTATGTGTGCACGTGAAAGGGAGGAAAGTGTGTCAGGGTGTGCTGTCGCAATAAAAGGCGAAACCCCATGACTTTGCATAGACCCTTCCAGCGAGCCTTACCACGGGGGTTGGCAGGCTGGGTAAGCCCTCTGATGTCCAAGGCACTGGTCACATTGTCCTGTATGGTGGCACGGTATCCCCCCACGACCGCGCTAATGGTCTCTCTCAGATTCCCCAGGTTATAGAAAACCTGCAGGGCCGTACCAACCTGAGTCGGATTCTGGGGGGCAAAAAGGGGAGAGAAGAGGAATAAAATGATTTGAAGTCATCCCTACGGCAGATACAGAGACCTTTGCGCGCATGTGCGGCGCTGACTAACTTAAAAACACAACTCACACTTTTAATTAGAATTAAACTGTGGCTAAGAAAAGCCATGCAAGGCTGAGGAACAGTACAGATATATATTGGCTAAAGGACAACACGGAGAGGAAAAGAGAGGGGAGGAGGAGCTACCACACAACAGATGGGCTACGGTGTCTCTGTAGGCTCACACAGAGTGCCGAGGTGAAGCGAGCTCCCACACAACCAAACTAGCATGTCCAACAACTTACATAACATATATCACTTTGCCGATATAAAAAGCTCAGCGAGTGTGTGTGTGCGCCATACGTTCACACAGACGAAGTTGTTATCCAAGATGCTTTCTGGTAACATTCGGGATGCAAACACCTCTAAAAGGGTTGCGTAGATGAGGTGAAGGTGTGTTGTGTGTGAGAAACTGTGTTATTAGAGACGCCTCATGGCGAGGTATTGCAAAGGCATAAACACGAGGTGTTCACTTCAGACCTGTTGCTTCACAATTTACTTGGAAAATAGTACCTTGCCCACTTGTTAATGCCTTTTATCTTAACATGCTTGAATACACAGACAGACAGACGTGGAAGACAAGCCATATTGTTAAGGAGTGACTAACAATGTCACAGTCATGAGGCAATATTGCAATATCTTATTTGCAAACACAATAATACTTGAACTAGCTTTTACAGCTACAGTCTAGAACTTTCCAGTTTAGGTAGCTTTGATGACACCTACAGTAAAAGAATTGGCAGTGATCACTTGCATGCCTGATGGGAATGCTTCCACGCTATTTAGCTCTGCCTATCCTCTCTGGTGGACCAACCACTGCTGTTTGAAGCGGAATGTGTCAGTACTTGTGTCACACCTAGACACCTGAGTTATAAAATAAACATGAAAAGGTTTCCGTGAATAGGCGGTAGGCCGACTCTTTGCTAAAGTTTCTCTTTGTGTTGTCAAGGCAATTATGGAATGCATAGGCAATGTTAAGCATATTCAGGTGCCTCTAATCTGCCAGTGTTACCGTCCTTAGAAAGTCCAGACCACAAACTATCCTTTGCAGGCCTGTCATCTTGCCTTGAGTCTATAAAAACCCTGGCGTCTTGTTTCAATCAATGGAGCTAAAATACGGACCTCGCCCTTTCCCGAATACACAAACACATGCATGCTAATACTCTATTGACAAGCACGTTGTCCGTCCGAACCCCACCCACTCGGAAAGAAATAAAACAGACAGACAGAGAGAGAGAGAGAGAGAGAGAGAGAGAGAGAGACAGAGAGAGACAGAGACAGAGAGAGACAGAGAGAGACAGAGAGAGAGAGAAAAAGAACATGGATGTGGAGGAGAACAGAGAACCAGAAGCCCCACTCCCCCCAGACCCTGACAGCATGTCACTATGGACACTGAACAGACTGCCTCACCCCCCCCCCACACACACACACGTTCTGAAAGAGGACACTGTCCCCTGGAGAACAAGGTTTTCTAGGCCAGGTGACAGGGAACAGAGCCTACATGGTTTCTATATAAGAAAAAACAAACTAAAGACAATAACGTACAGCATGTCTCTTAGATATTTATCCGGGTAAAGATGTGCGGGGCGGTGCGCCTTGCTCAAGGGCATGTCAAGGTTAGAATGCACCAAGGTGTACAGTAAGCAGCCCGACGCATCGTTTTAGAGCAACTCCACTGATGCGTACAGACTGCCACTCATTTGCATGTTGAAGTGCATGTATTGAAGGCATGAGTGTATATTGGTAGTTTATGTGTTCCATTTAACAAAAAATAAATGTTTCGCAATACAGACTTGAAGGAAACATGAATTAAGACAAGTTCAACAAAGGCCTTTTTGTTATAAATAAAATATAAATAAAAACTAGCTGACTCCTATTTAGTCAATACTTAAATTGAACCTTAATCATTTCTGTAGTCCAGCTATGAGCTCAGCATACTCCAGGGCAGGAGTTGAAAACAGTTTCAGGGGAGGCTCAGTGAATGGAAGTGAAAAAATACTACATTAGTTATTATATTAGTTATTAAAAGGAGATCACATAGAATAGCCTAAATGAGTGTGACTTGGTTAAAGAGATGGTTCAGAGATAAAGTAGTTTTGGGGAATTTTATTGTTTTTTCTCACTTTCCCAGAGTCAGAAACTAATAAATGCCTTAGGACAGACCTTTTTTATGTATTTGGTCATTTGACGTTATGTCAAACAGCAATATTAGGCTATCTCGGCTCAATTGTTGAGTGTCTATGGGATCACTGACATGGCCTTTTTCCACGCGTCGTCTAAGGGGAGGCCCACCGTCTGAGCCTTTGAAAACCCCTGCTCTAGGGGTTTAAGTAACAAGGTCATTAGTGTTAATCTCACACAGTTATTTGTTCTTGAAAATACTTCCAATACATTGTTTTTTTTTGTTTCTGTTAGGCCCAATTTACAGAGATGTATGTCGATGCGCCTCGTTATTATCACTTATTGTTTGTTTACTCACAGGTTGTCGGTTGCAGTAGATTGTTAATTGTTCTGGTATTCCGGTTTATTGCAGGCTTTGGTCTTGAGTTTGAACGTGTACTGTATGTAGGCGTATGTGGTGTAAAACCTAAATACCATGAGTTTAATAATACGCGATTCTTATAAAACAAATTTAAAGCGATAACACATGTGGTCTCTACTGGCGTTCTCAATCACTTGACCACACCCGTCCTAATTGGAGCCTTTTAACGTCCTTGCTGTCCCTTTGACAGTCTAAATGAAGGTGGAGCTAATTACTGGGCCACATAAATAAATAATATTATGGCTCAACAGTAACAATATTATACACACAAAAAAAATAATCAGGTAATATAGTTTAACATCATTTAACAATATAGTTAAAATGATGTACACTCATCGAGTGTACATAATCGGTGTTACAGTACCTCTAGAACCAGAGAATACTAATTTCCGATTCTAGAGATTATCTTTATAACATCTTAGTTCTGATAGTAAATTAATTAAAATCGCCTTAATATCAGCTTAGGGAAAAAAACGTTGATCATCCCTTCAATCGTCAATATACGAGCCGATCGCCAATCGGCAAAAGCCTAGTTTGTATACAAAACTGCGCAAACTGTGGAAAAGAGATTGATGCTATCGCGGTTTTCAACCAACCACCGCTGATTTGTTTTTTGAACTCAGAAAAAACTCCCTGCCGCATTCACGCACCTGTGTTGGGTGGAAATTTGGGTTGCCTTGTAACAAGATCGAGGAGTTTACCTTTCAAATAAAGCAAAGAATGACTTTGCTCCAGAAAACCTGGCAGAGATGAAGTGCCTAGCCAAAAAGTACTAGAAAAAGACACTTGTGCGTACGTGTGTGTGTGTGTGTGTGTGTGTGTGTGTGTGTGTGTGTGTGTCCATGCCTGGATCTCCATGCCTTGCTCCAGGAGCCGCTTAGCCTGGTTCTCCACCTCCAGTCTGGCTCTGCTGATCAGGAGTAGATCGTTCTCGATCACTTCGATGCCACTCAGATCCACTCCTTGGGACAGGTAGTCTGAGCACAAACACATAACAGATATCATTAGTCATTGGATGCTGAAAATCCACAACAGTCAAAAGACAACGTAGTACACAACATGGGATGTTTTTCCATTGCAGGAACAACACATAGTAAAGTAAACACAGCTGTAGCTAATTATTTTTATTGATTAGCAACCACTGATAAAAGAATCAATAGTAGCCCTTGTTATACTTGCTACTGTGAGTTAGCTTTGTTTACCCTACTATGATATCTGTGAAAAGGGTCAATAGTGTGTTTTCAAGAGCTTGTTTTTAGTGTAATGTTGGAGCACTTAATTTAAGATATTTCATTTTAATTCCTGAATAAAAATTGAAATTAGATTTACAGAAGTAGCAGCTAAGACTTCTATCTGATTCCTGGAGGTGTGTTACAGAATGTTTTTGAAACACAATGGAAGTCGATAGCGGTTGAGGAGAAAGAAAATAAAGTTAACGGTTCACTGAGTAGTGAAAGTAGTGTTTTCATCCCAAACATGAGCAAGTGGTTTGGCAAAAGTTTAAAATCGCCTAAATGTCTCTTTTGGTTCCTGACCTGGAAAAAATGTGTGTAAGCTGTCTGATCAATTCCATTAACTTAAAATCCCCATCTCATCTCATCTCTTCCCACAGCAAATTATACATCATGTGCAGTTTTAGATGCAGCAAACCAAGGACAAAATACATATAGGCTACGTTCAGACTGCAGGCCAAAGTGACCCAAATCTGAATTTTATGCTTATATGTGACTCAGATCTGATTTTTTTTTCAAAATTTTTCTTTTAGATTTTGGATTTGGGCCACTTTCATGCGTGGTCCAAATCCGTCACAGGTCGGATTTAAAAAAAAATCTGACGTCAGTCTGGACAGTCAGTCAAAAAAAGTCAGATCTGGCAATAAATCGAAATTGAGCATTTAGGCCTGCAGTCTGAACATGACCATAGGCTCACCCTTGGACTGTAGCGTGAGATGCATTTTCCATTGCATCTCTAGTTTAAGGGATGCCATCGTACTCGGACAGGGCAAACAATTGTATTTTGGTTTCGTCAATGCCACCTACCAAAGAGTCTTAAAAAAAAAAACTAGAACAGACTACTGACTAGCTCATCAGTTAATATGCGGTGACATAAGAGAGTAATAAATGAATAAATAATAAGGGCAAAACTGGTGGAAAATCAAAACTTGTGTGTGTGGTTAGAGGAGATATCAAACCATTTCAGATGTGCCATTTGTACAGAGCTCTAGATTATTTGCTGTTGTTCCTGTGAGGGAGAGAATTACTAGGCAGGTGGCAGGCTAAGCCACAGAGGAGAGGGGAATTAGACAGAGGCCACGTCCAATTCTGACTGATGTACAAAGCCTTACCGGGACCACAAACCAACAGCTGAGCCCAATTCCTTTGCTCGAGAGAGAGAGAGAGAGAGAGAGAGAGAGAGAGAGAGAGAGAGAGAGAGAGAGAGAGAGAGAGAGAGAGA
>JAOEHI010001122.1:0-41593 GCA_025447815.1 Percopsis transmontana
ACACATTATCACAATTATAAAGATCACTAAGATACATTTCATAATCAGGTGTGCCATTTTAGAGGGTCCTATAGGATTTATTAGTGTATAGGGTACAATGTGTCTGTGTGTAAAACATATAATATCTGCTAAGTTTCTGGTAAAATATCGACCAATTTGTACGGTTGACCCGTTTAGGAACCAGACTAGGGTGTTTATTCTAGATGTTTTCCTTCCATGTCTAGATGAAAGTCAAATGTCTGGTTGACATAAGAAATTTATTCCCCAAAAGTAGAATAAACAGACACTAATAAAATACAATATGGAGGAGCAAGACAAAGATTGTTTAAAAAGCTGAGCTTAGAGCAGTAACTGCACGAGTTAGCAAACTCCCCCTACTCTTACAAGTGTAGCAGGGGCCAAGGTACCCTGTTATAATTGTGTAGCAGACTACGTCACTCCCGATTAGAGGCGCGGGAGCCCTCTTAATAGATAGAAGGGCACACAGGTTCTTTAACTACCCTACACATTTGTGCAGGGAAACCAACATAACCTTAAAAGATAAGAATTCTTTGTAAAACAAGGGGCTTATTAAGAGGAGGAACACAGAGTAAAATCAGCAAGAAATTTGTAAACATATATAAAAAGGAAGATGAGAATAGAAAGACTTAATAAGACCCAACCTGCTAAATATACACTGTTACTATCCCTTGTTAAAATAATTAATTACAAGGACTCGACATTAAACAAAATAGAGATCTCTCTCTCTCAGAGATGGACTGCACAGCTATTGACATAATAGGTCTAAAAAGACAAGGTACATGGAATACACTGCCTACACACTCAATTAGACCCTCAATACAAATTAAAAGACCAGCATCTCCACCACAAGTGTGTGCTTCACGGATCAAAACGGGGAGCTTTTATGAGGCACACACACCTGAAACAAATGGAGGGGGCAATCTTTAAAAGGGCACCATTGGTTGTTTTAAAATGGCTTGACTCACACCACCTGGCCTAGACTAGTAACGCAAAGTAAATCATTGCAACTCAAACAAGGAAGTGATTAAAACCAGGAAGTAAACTCAAACTAAAGTGAAATAAGAAAGCACTCAAAGAAACACACCCACACAAGTAAATAATGCAAAATCAGTTAATTCAAATACAAGTATGCACAAAGATTATTTTATAGAAAATAATAAATAATAATAGGGCATGAGTCTTCCCATGCCCTTACACACGCAATACGCACTCACACACTGCTGCATGTAGAACAGATAGCTCCTGCACTCCCCCTTGTGGTGAAAAATAAATGGCATGTTGTCCATAGAGATTGTTAGAAAAGACACCACACTACAAATATTAAATAACTACAAAAACGTCAAAGTAAAAATAGACGTCTTTATGGTAGGAGACGTGCAGCAGACCCTATTGTACAAGTACATCCCCATTTCTTCAACAAAAATAAACTGATCAGAATAGGTGCATTTACTAATCCGTCGCTTTGAATGAATTAAACATCTTGGATTCTATTGGCCATTTCTGAAAGTAAATCCCCTGATATAACTATTTACTCCTATGGCTTATTGAACCTTCAACTTATAACGACTCACACAATGGTTTGTCAGATGCAGTCCAGAGCTGCTGGTACACTATGGATGTATCTATAAATGTAGGCATTCATTCAGCTTTCACTCACTTTCTGCATAGTGGAGCAGCTGTCTTTGATGATAAAGAATCTCAAAAGAAATTATCCTACAGGGTCATAGTCTGTAATTATAAGATCCCGACTTATCCTGATGAGTGCAAAAGGCCCCGGAAAAGCTTTGTACGTTTCATTCCACAAAAGAGGAGAGCACAACAACACTATTACAAAGTAGTGGCTCACCTGACAGTTAAAATACAAATTCTGATCCAGTAACAGCATGGAATAAAATCCTTGATTAGACCATGAAACACAACAGATTAAGGTTTATGATATGGAGCCATAGGCATTCCAGGTTAAAGGTACACTCCTTGATTGCATTATTGTCAGGCGTATATGGTTCTATAAGGGGAGGGGTAGCAGACATGAGCCTGGTCTGTAGGGGGAGTAGTAGAGAGGACTGCTTGACTCATGTACAGTTAAGAGCATTTGAAATAAAATCGGTTCCAATATGGAAAGGAACTTTAAAGACTGGAAAGGAAATGACTTTAGGGTGAGAAGGCTGGGGTCAGTCAGGGTCAGCCATCATGCTTCATCACCCCTGGAGGATGGGGTGGGGATGGGGGTTAAGAGTCCAACGGTAGCAGCACAGGGAAACCAGCCTCTGGTTCTGGGTGGCATCCCATTTCGAACTGGGGTTCTAACGGGCAATCTCTTGCTCATGGCAGCAGACCCTACCCACTGTAACACACGGCCCCAAACTGTACAACTGTACATACCATTGTGGATACCTGATGTTATTGCAGCCACTGTCAAATCATCAGTCAGTTAAAACATGGTCAAAATTAGATTTCCAGATGGCACCAGTTAAAAACTTTAATTCGACACTCAAACATGTTGCTTTACAACCGCTTTACACAATCAAAAGATGGAAATAAGGCAGAGTCCTTATGGAATGGCATTAAACATATGACACACGTTATTACACCCTACGCTGAACAAACCTCTTAACAGCCCTATAATGTGCTGCGCCTCTTTGTATGGGAGATGACTCTGCATCATACTACACACTAATATTTGGCCCAAATATGTATATATATATATTTTTTTAACTAAACTGGTAATCTAACAGTAAACTCATTACATTACCGAACAAGCTAAATAAGCACTCCTTTTAATACAAAGAGAAAAATCATACTTCATACAAACTGATATTCCTCTTCATATTTACTGGAGGGTTGATATAGTCAAGTTAAAATGGTGATAAAAGATGCTGCTTGTTGGATCATATAGCTAACAAATATTACAGCAACCTTCAAAAACACAAAACATGTACTACAAAATATTTGCTGCAAAGCTACAAATATCACCCACGATTTAATCGCTGGCTTTAACTTTGTCTCCCATACAAAGAGTGCAAGAAAGTCTGTTATTCTCTAATATTCTAACAAACCAGTCCAGTATCTGAAACTGTTGAGGATTTTCCCTTTTGAACACACGCGTTCACAACAGCTCAATGTAAAAACAAAGTAGTAAAATTATCATGCAGCATGATGTCTGCATGCAATGCCCTCGTCCCGTCTCACAGCATTTGTATTTAAGTATCCTTCTTGCAATAAAAAGTATAGAAAGTATCTGATAATTCATGTGTAAAACCCATCAAAGCGCAAGTCTTTGCCATCCACAAGAAATGACAACTGCTCTGAAACTCCCTACAGGATGTCCGTGGGCTCTGGTCTGGCTGTGCAGTACCAAAAAAGAAGAAAAACCCAGTCCTAAGCAAAAAATAAAACACACTGGTGTGTAACCAATGCAGTCTCCCAGAGAGCAATGCAATTGTGGGAAAGTTATTCTGTACAGTATACATACATAAATACATACACCAGAAGTGTGCAGTGAGCAGGCAGTTGCAGTACACCCACAATGTCCTGATGAAGAACAAGCTAAAGCCAAACTGTACTGGGGCTATGGCACCACAATGATAGCGTCTGGTCAAACTCTACGTGATATGTCAGTGACCGATATTGCAAACCCGCTTTAATGTTGATCATGTACTACACCTGAGGAAGAAGTTATGTTAAGTTATGTAACAATAGAATGATTATTGCTCAGGTATCAGGACACAAACAGGGGATAAGACAAGCAAATGGGCTAAAAACATATACTTATATTAAACACAATGGTCACGAAATGGTTAACCTATCCACCAAAAGCATTTCACTAGGCAAGTTATATGGGGGGGGGAGAGAAACGATATTAAAAAGGAATCAACCATTAAAACACAGTATCACAATCCTCCTACTTAAGACTCTCAGATCAGACATGCCATGCTAACACGGACCAGAATATAGGGTGATCTGGACCAAAATATAACAGGAACAGGAAGTAAAAAGGGTAATAAGTTGTGTTGGTGTAATAAGTTGAGGCAGATAGAAGTATTGTCCATATGCAGGGTTTGAGCTGGGGCTATCAGGAATACAGGAACAAGGGGGAGAACCAGTATCTTCCATCAGGTCTGGAGATCCTAGCTATGGTCACCAGGTCATGATGGTCAACTAGATGCATTGCCCAGGTTTACCCAACAGCAGCTGCTGGACAAACAACCAGGCTGGTGACTGGTGTTATGACAACAATCAAGCTTCCCAGATCTGTTTACTTGGCTGCAGAAAAACAAAGTGCTAAGAAAATAAATTAAAGGATAAAGGATTATCAATACCATCAATGTTGCTTCTATGGCACTTAACAATTCAGTCCAATTCAGGATTATTATTGAGACAGCCACAAAGTACAATGATAAAAACTCTTTACTTTGTATAATTCTAGATATCACAAACATAATCAAGGAAATGAAAAGACTGTAAATGTTATTTAACATCTTTACAATTTCAGAGTAGATTTTGGGGAATTTGGAACGTCAATGGGCACATTATGTAACACTGATGCATGACAATACAATCTATAATCTCTATCTAAACCCCCACCACTCTATAAAAAAAGGGATCAATATTTCTTGTATAACTGGATGAGCATAGTTTTATACAGTCTGATCAACAGTGTCAGTCCAAATCACATGTTCCTGTGTGGGTGTGTGTGTTTGAGTTGTGGCTATAGTAGTGTATTCACTGCCCCCTTCTGGTCTCTGCTTTAGTTCCGCTCCGAGCCACAAGGTGTCCCTGCAACTAGAACAAGCCTGGTCCCGGCACCGACAGTTAATAAGACATCGTAGATCTGTCACCGTTGGAGGGTTTCCTAAAGCCCTGGCTCGTGGCTCGTGGCTCTAGTGGTGGTGCCCCACAGACAGCACCAGGGGTATGAGACACCCCAAAACCAGAGCTCCAACCTCCACCTTGCTCAGCCCCTTCCCCCCGTTCCCCCCATTCCCACCGGCTGCGGCGTGGCTGTGGCCTCCACCCCCCACCTCGGGCAGAACATGGACGGTGGCCACGTACAGGAAGGTCCCGGCGGAGAAGAGCATGGCCACGCCTGTGGCATTGACGTTGGAGAGCGCCTCTTTGCTGCTCTGAGGGAGGAGAAGTGATAGATGGAGTTATTGGCTGAAGACTGGCACACTAGGTGGCTGGATGTAGATAATGTGTCAACGAACGGGGCAAACGCTACCGACTAGTGACACTAGGATCTGCAGGTCACACTAGATGCCCTCACATTCATCTTAAAAAGGATAAGGTAGGTGTTTTATTCAAATGTAAGTTTTACATCACCTATAGTCGTGTATATACTGCATACAAATACTGAACCTATCCTGTAACGCTACCCAAAAGTGAGACTAATGAAGACTGAGGTAGGAAATTATCGATTGAAGCATGCTCATTTTTATGTTTGCATACCAAAGGAACTTGTTTTACATTGTGGACATACAAGGGTTTCCCCCAGAATTGTGGGTTACCTGGCTGAGGCACAAGAAAGTGAGCATGGCAAGAACTGGAGCTGCCAGGGCAAAGACCAGCAGATGTCTACGGATGCGGTTCCTCTCCAGACCAGCATGCATTAGGAAAGACACCAGGCCAAAAGCTGCAGGAGCCTGTCAGACAAGACGAGAAGACGGAACAAAAGGGAATGTGGGCATAGCAGCAGCAGCAGAAATACAACAAAGTATTGAAAACTAAAACTAAATGTATTACCAAGTACCATTTAGAGAACATTTCAACAATATTGTACCCAGTAAGCATGCATGACTATCTGAAACTGTCAGGTCCTAGTAATTATAAACTACCTATTAACCAGGTAAGTTGACAACATAGCAAATGAGGCAAGGCCAAGATATATAAAATGTCTTATCTGATACGCCAAACAAAACATCAGACTCTTTTGGAAACTTAAATACTTTTATATCCACTGACATTGCACCACACTAAAACAGCAGTTTTAGCAGTGACTGGTACCTTATGGAGCATGATGGCCACAAACACAATGAGTTGAACACTGGTCTGGGAGGTGGAGGCAGCTGCACCCAGGGCCACGCCGTCAGCTGGAGACAGTAAAGACAAAAGGTTCATTTAAGAAACAACTGTGGAAACTCATATTTGATATGAGATTATAATATTGTGTATGACGTTATATTATTCAGGATATTTGGTGCTGGAAGCAAATCGATGAGTGTACCTCTAAAGAGATTATATATCTATGGTTCAAAGAGATTCTGTTAATGTAAACCTATGACGACAGATCAGTAATATTACGGACTCGGAGGACAACACACGACAAACCTTTATTTCTCAAGCAATGTGTGTTGCAAGTTCTTAATTGTGAGTTTCTAAATATATTATATTTATAAACGGTTGGTTTTGTTTGGTAAGAGTTTTAGCTATTTGAATAGATGTTTTATCCAGGCTTAGAATTTCGTAATATTAGGGGCAAGGCCATTTGGGCTTCAGCGTCACAATTTGTTTTGGGGCACAAGGCACAAAGGCCATTGAGTGAAATAAGAGGTGACTTTCTCCCACACACAGGCACACTCTGAGAGGGAATTTAGCTAGGTTATCTGCAACCTAGAATATAGTATGCCAGTTGGCAACCGTAGTTGACGTCTACACCTCCAAAATGTTGTGTCTGCGCAGACATGTACGAGTTGTGTACTGCACATGTGACAAGCCAAAGCTCACATACGGCAAGGGATGTCTTGCTTAGCTCACAAATAGTGTCAACGTTGCAATACACATTTTATTATTTCCAGCAAATCTCTTAATTACACCAAATTTATACATGGGAAACAGTTTGTGCCAATAGAAGTATTTTAAAAGACTGCCGATTGTATTTCACTGTCTAGGAAATGCCCTTGTCTAATGAAAATCATTAAGTTGTAAGTTGTAGTCTTGGTTATTGTTCAAGGCATATAAAAATATTTATTTTCAGCAAATCTGTTAATTACACCAACATTGTGCTTGTGAAACAGTCACTGCATGTAGAGGACGACGTTCTAAAGATAACCTAAACCTAGCTAAATCCAAAGCACTCTGGCATATAGTCTCTTGTATACAGAAATAGCCGACCCGCCCACAAGGCACCGAGAAGTGTCCGCAGGAGGAGAAAATTAAGTACACTGAAGAGCCTGAGCGTTTATCCGCGTCCGCATTAGTCCAACTGGACTGACGCTTTTGACAGTAGCAGGGGCACAAAAGCCACGGTGGCCGTAGGGCGTACAATGATTTTTGGGGCATCACGGCCAGAGAGAGGGGCAACAACAACCATGGCTGTTTTTTACACTAGTTTTATCTGAATACAGCACTGTTTGGCAGTAAAAAGTAAAGTTTGGCAGTAAAAAAAAAAAAGATGTATATACACTACTGTTTCAAAAGTTTGGTGTCACTTGGAAATGTAAATTTTTGTCGATAAAAATAACTAAAATTGATCAGAAATACCGTGTAGACAACATATGTTATTGTTGTAAATGACTATTGTAGCTGGAAACGGCAAATTTTTAATGGAATATCTACATAGGCGTAAGCAACCATCACTCATATGTTCCAATGGTATGTCGTGTTAGCTAATCCAAGTTAATACTTTTTTTCCCCAAGTTAATAATTTTGATAATTAGAAAATAATTTTGCCAATATGTTAGCATATTTGAAAACTGTTCTGAAAAAGAAGCAATACAACTGGCCTCTTTTACACAGTTTAGACTGGTATCTGGAGCAGCAGCATTTGTGGGTTCGATTACAGGCTCAAAATGGCCAGAAACAAATAACATTCTTCTGAAACTTGTCAGTCTATTCTTGTTCTGAGAAATGAAGGCTATTCCATGCGAGAAATTTCCAAGAAATTAGAATATCTAGTACAATGCTGTGTACTACTCCCTTCACAGAACAGTACAAACCCCGGTGCACAACTGAGCAAGAGCACAAGTATTATTTTACAAGTGTTATTTTAATGGACCAAAATATTTGCTTTTCTTTCACAAAACAAGGACATTTCAAACTTTTGGAAGGTAGGTACAGTATATACACACACACTATAGTAGCCTATACGGACAATATTATGTAGTTTAAGTGTTTCAGCCACAACCAATGCATTGGATAAAAATCAAGCACAAAATCATGCAATGTCAATTGACAAACATTGGCAGTAGAATGGGTCCTACTGAAGCGAGATCAGTGACTTTAAACACTGTCATAGGATGCAACCTTTTCTGCCTTGCTAGATCTGTCGGTAAAAATCGTCTGTCCTCTGTTGCATCACTCACTATAGAAACTTCCATGGCCGAGCAGCTGCACACAAACTAAGCTAAGATTACTATGCGCAATGCCAAGCATCAGCTGGAGTGCTGCAAAGCACACCGCCACTGGACTGATGAATTACGCTTCACTATCTGGACTAATCTCTGGTGTTGGTGGATGCCAGGAAAATGCAGTCCAGTAAGCACTGGACTGCATTGTGCCTACTGTAAAAGTTTGGTGGAAGAGGGATAATGGTCTGGGGATGTTTTTCAGGGTTTGGGCTAGGCCCCTTGAAGGGTAATGCTAATGCTACAGCATACAAATACATTTGAAAAAATTGTTTGTTTCCAACTTTGTGGCAACAGTTTGGGGAAGGCTCTTTCCTGTTCCAGAATGACCCATGTCCCCCTTAGCACAAAGCAAGGTAAGCAATTCACCTTTGGGATGAATTGGAAGGAACACCGATTGCGAGCCAGGCCTTCTCGTCAAGTCAAGTTTATTTATATAGCCCTTAATCACATTACAGTCTCAAAGGGCTGCACAGGCTCACATTTTGGAAACATGGAAACAAACTACATCCCCATCATCTATTCCTCCCATCTCACAAATGCTCTTTTGGCTCATTGGGCACAAATTCCCACAGACCCCACAGGGAGGGGGACTCCATATTAATGCCCAGGGTTTTAGAATGAGATATCTAACAAGCTCATATACTGTAGGTGTCCACATACTTTTTTTCATACCTAGTGTATACTGTACACTAGGTGCAATTTTCCAGTAAACTGCTATAAACAGTTACCACATTGATGATTCTCATGTATTTTTTTACCCCATGTAGATGATTTTAGAGTTATGCAGTAATTTGTTCCAGTAAAACAGGTAGTTTGAGCTACACTTTATTAGCAGTGCTGATAAAGGGCACACAGGTGCTACAGACAACAGCAATACAAATACTTCAAGGTGATGGTGACTAAAGCAATTTTTCATCCCATAAGTCATCACATAGATTCACTATTTATCATAAACATTCGTTTCCTGTAACCTTCATTATCTTATAATGTGTGAATGTGAAACACTGAATGTGAAACCTACCTGCCGCGTGGACTACAAGTCCCAGGGTGGTGGTGATTTTGGAGGAAGCGATTCGAGCTGACTCTGGGTCTAAACAAGACAATAGTCACAAATTAAGCACTAGTACAAAATGCTTTAAAAAAGTAAAAATCAACCACATAGTATTTTAGCATGTATAGCTACTCAATTTCATGTTTTGCCATGCACTCATCAAAATTATGCTTTTTTTCTAATTACAGCATTCTGTGGTAAAGTCTTGTTTGGGAATACGAAAGGGCGTTTTCACACCTATAGTTCATTTGCTCTGTTGCGAATCAGTTGATGAGTTTGTAAACTTGGGAGTGTTCCCCTTGGTTCTGTTTCTTTTCACACAGAAAAATCCAAGCACACCAAAATGCATTACAACAAACCACTTGAGAACGTTCACTCCGCTTATTGGTCAGATGCGTCTTTGGCGGCCGCAAGGAAGTAAACACAGGAAGAAGGTCCTGTGTTCTGGAGTAGTGCATCTACGCAATTTAACATGAAGCAACGGCAGAGATGGCATTTGTTCATAGCTGTGGCAATTATCTGGGGGCAATATATCAGGCTAAACTACACCAGCAGAATGCCAAATTCACTTCCGAGGGCACGTCTTAAAAAATGCTTTACTGCTTCAGACTGTGAAGACGATGTGCTGCCTTCAGACGACGGAGGCTACGGGAGCCGTTTAGCTCAATCTGGCGAGGACACCGACTAGTTGGGTTGGATCGAGGTCAGATCACATCCACCACAAATTAATAGCTCCAGAGTTCGCTTGGGAGCGGAACGAGACCACCCCCTCTCAAGGGTCTCGATACGGTTGTTTTGGTCCGCACCCAAGTGCGATTACTATTCTCACACCTGCCTAAGGGGGAAAACGAATCAGAGTCCGATTTAACCAGACTAAAAAGTGCTGGTGTGAAAACACCCCAATATTCCTCCTACCGCAAATAATAGTGACCACTAAACCACCTTTGACCAAGGCATTTCACTTGAAACTGCTCCGAGACTACTCTGTTCCCATGACACAAGTAGCACTCTCCTGGTTTGTTTCCTACTTAGTCTTTTAATTCTCATGCATTCTCATCACCTGTGAATTACGGTTACTTTTTGTGATAAATGCCAAAATCACCAAATAATCTTTGTATTTATGAAATTACTTGCCAATTTTTTTTTCAAATCTATTTTCATAATTTACTTGTGGTTACTTGCACCCCTCATAGTCCCTCAGGACTATGTGAGGAGCCTTACTGTTCTCTGTGTAAACCAGATCACTCAGCTCTGTGATCTCATCACACGATTCATAATATTGTTGTAAACAATGTTGTGTATTGACTGACACGGTTGTGAAGTTTTTACTCGCTGCTTCAAAACAGGTGTCACTAGAACAGACAACAAAGTAAAACTGAACAGTTAAACAAAGGGACACATTTAGGTTTACAATAATCATATTTTTTTTCCACACTGACCATCACTGTTGTGGACATGGGAACTGCCTATCTGGTCCACCAGCAGCATGAAGACAAAGCCCAGGACCAGAGACACGCCGATGTAGGCGTGGAGCTGCTCGTGGCCGTGTTCCCCACTGACAGGCAGGGCTGCCTCCGCTTCACCTTTTGGTTCGGAGACCTCCACAACCCCCACCTGCCCATGGGCATGGTGCCCTCCTGCAAACGCAACACAGAATGGAAAGAGAGTGAGCGCATATCTCCATCATGGACATAACCAGATCAAATGTCAATGTCTATGATGTGAACAGACACTTGTAGCCTGTGTAGTCCAATGTTGACCTTTGTCCTTTTTTAATAGTACATTTAACCGTAACAAGCTGAACCTACATGGGCTGCTGTTAACTAATTATAAGTGCTGATCCACTGGGAATCCAAGATATAAAACTAGATATGAAAAGGACCATAACAACTTTGAAGTTAGAGCCATTGTATTGTACTTGAGACAAACAAAGCTGAACAACAACATAACCAGTTTTCATATATTCATGGAAGAGTAACACATAAACCCATACGTTTCGTGATTTGCATGGCATGTAAGTCCATGCTAAAGAAAATACCTTCAAGGACTTCTTCATACAGTGCATGAACTCCTTCTGGAATAATGACAGCAAGTGCAGTTCCACATAACAGCCCTGCTCCCAACACAGTGACCAGTTTCAATTTTTCCTGCAGAAAAAGTATAAACAGCTTGAGGACACTTCTGGGTCCTGGTCTTTAAACGACAAGATGCTGAATTGAATAGTGACCACTTCTGCTTGACACCGATCATGAGGATGCAATAAGAGATATTTAATCAAAGTGTGCATAAGTATTTGGACATCAAGGCGCTTAAAATAGAGAGCGAGCTATATTAGAAACTGGAAATAGAAACTCACCTCGGAAAAGTTGACTGCTAGAGGTATTGTGCCGGCGACATAACATCCCACCAACATGGAAAGGGACAACAGGCTGATGGAGCTGAAATCGTCCATAATTACAGACGTTTATGTGGCTGCTGATACTGCTGCGCTGTTATCTTGAAATCCAACCGGTTTCAACTTCACGCAGACTTTAGCACATTCGTGGCGCGGCTTTCTACGTTACATGCCACTGACTTTCACGGTTTAAGGTAGCTGTTGTGCAATATGTTGCGAGTCTACCAACTGGCTTGTTTGGCGTATACGTTGTAGCTTCTGGTCTTGCTAGCAAGCTAGGCTAACTGGCGTTGATAGTTTGCGTGCAGTCGTAATAAACTGGTAACATCAAATCCTAGCACGTTAGCCTTCACGTACGAAAAGTCGGTTTCTCCACATAGTTTCTCTGGTTTAGTGAGGCCCTAGCAATCATTTATGTTTACTAGAGTTTACAGGCAGCTAACTGCTAAGGGACCGTCACTTGTTTGCTACTGAGGGAACAACTTCCGGGCCACGCATTACACACACTGCACGTCGAACATGCCACGTGTCAGTGCACGTCTCCATTTGGCCATTTAAAAAATATGTATTAATATATATTTTTTGGTATATATATTCATATATATTTATATACATATTTATTCATATATAAATATAAATTTATATATAAATATTATTTTTTCTTTAATTTCTAGAACAATTTATAGATTGATCAACAAATCAAACATGACTGCAAGTGACAAAATAATACATATTGGTAAAAGGACAAGGCATTTCTAAAAAGGTATCTTTAATTTATTTGTTCACACAATGGAGCACTGCCTCGACATGACAACGGTAAATTAAAGCAGAATGTGTCTGACAATTTTGAGAACAGATGGATAAAATACATTTCTGGCTTTGTCTCAACAAAAGACCCAAGTACAACAAAAATATATCATGCAATAAGCTTGAATAAACACCTCCTTGTTCACATCAAGCTCTCCTTGCAAACCATAGCACGCAGAGGGCGGCAGCTCCTTGTTGATGGAATGGAGTAGGGGGTGTATGTTTTCAGTCCGGTGGGCCAATAATTATGAACAGTAGAACCATTTTTAAAGAAAAGCAAGTCATAGACAAAAATCTGGTCCTCTTCATTTCAGGAGACCTAATCATTTCACCAGTCCAATCTTCTTGGCCTCTGTCTCGTATATCAACAACCTCCACATTTTCACGATGAAGACTTCTGCTTCTTCATCAAGAACCTGTGGGCAAACATCATTTAGTGACATTAGTTTAAATATTAGTTCATTTCACCCTTACATTTAAATTATCTATGAAAAGAATTGAGTATTACACCCAGTCAGGTCTAACTAACTCATGCTAGTCTATATGGAGTTTCAATTTGTTTCCATTTTCAAGGGGGCAGGATAGTCTAGTGGTCTGTGTCTTGGACTCCCAGCCAGAAGGTCGCGGGTTCGAGCCCCAGAAGTGGCCTACCTGTAAGCATCCTTACAACATGCCTAACCCCTATCTGCTCCATGTAATTGTAATTCGCAAGCATCTGCTAAATGACCTAATTGTCTGCTAAATGACTTAATTATGTGGTCTGTTTTTATTTACATGAAATGGCATAGAACAATTAAAAATCTCTACTACAAAGGGGTCCCCAATAGACCAAAAGATTATATTAACAAGGACCTAGTTTAAGTTCCACTCACCATAGCAACATCATCTAGGATACCCTGGGGGGTGCTGTGGGCCATCACCTGAACAACACACACACACACAAACACACAGGATTATTAAAAAATACACAAAGCAGTAATCAGATTTATCAATGACTTCAACTAAATAGCATCTAGAAACGTCCCTATAACCAAGAGAAGTTACAATCATAATGTATTTTTGTCCTAACAGATCTCTGTAGTTTCTCCCAAACACGAAAATGATCACCAACCTTTGAACACACAAAATCAACCAAAGTGGCTTCCTCCTCTCCGATATATTCAATGATCTTTTTGTTGATCCATGGTCTGATACGACGATCCATAAGAGTCTGAGGAATTCAACATAAACTGCATTATGTAACTACAGCTAATAAGAAATATCAAAGAATCAGTTTAATGTACCTACCCTACCTTTCTAATAGGTCAGTGCCTATGAAAAGTATTCACCCCCCATTTGAAGTTTTCTCATTTTATTTGTTTATAACATAATCATGGTGGATTTAATTTGGCTTTTTTGACACTAATCAACAGAAGATGCTTTCATGTCAAGTGACAGATTTCTACCAATATAAAAACACAAAATAATTGATTGCAAAGGTATTAAGCCCCTATAAAACTACTCACCTAAATCATCACTGGTGCAGCCAATTGGTTTTAGAAGTCACAATTAGTTAAATGGAGATGCCCTGTGTGCAGTCGAGGTGTTTCAAGGGATTTTAGTACAAAAACACCTGTATCTAGAAGGTCCAATTACGGGTGAGTCCGTATACTGGCAAAAACTACACTAGGAACACAAAAGAACACTCTAAGCAACTCTGTGAAAAGGATATTGAGAAGCAAAAGTCAGGGGATGGATACAAGAACCTTGCCAAGTCACTGAATATCCCTTGGAGTACAGTTAAATCCATCATTAAAAATGGAAAGAATATGGCACAGCAATAAATCTGCCTAGAGCAGGCCGTCCTCAAAAATTGAGTGACCGTGCAAGAAGGGGACTAGTGAGGGATACCATCAAGAGACCTATGACTCCTCTGAAGGAGTTACAACCTTCAGTGGCTGAGTTGGTAGAGACTGTATGGTTGGGTTGTTCACCGGTCGCAGCTTTAGGGGAGAGCGGCCAAGAGAAACCGATGTTGAAAAGAAGACTGTGGGAGACTCTGAAGACAGTTACGGTGTGATGAGACAAAATGGAGCTTTTTGGCCATCAGACTAGACGCTATGTTTGGCATGAACCAAGCAACGCACATCAAAAACACACCCTCCACCGTGAAGAAAGGTGGTGGCAGCATCATGCTGTGGGGATGCTTCTCTGCAGAAGGCCCTGGAAGGCTTGTGAAGGTAGAGGGTAAAATAAATGCAGCAATATATATGGAAATCCTGGAGGAAAACCTGATGCAGTCTACAAGAGAACGGCGACTTGGGAGATTTGTTTTCCTGCAAGACAATGACCCCAAGCATATGGCCAAAGCTACACACAAACTGTGTAAAAAAACAACAACAATGTTAACGTTCTGGAATGGCCGAGTCAGAATCTAGACCTCAATACAATTGAGAATTTGTGGCTGGACTTGAAAAAGGCTGTTCACGCATGATCCCCATGCAAGCTGACAAGAGTTTGAGCCGGTTTGCAAAGGCGAATGGGTAATTGCAGTGTCCAGAGCTGGTAGAAAACTATTCACACAGGCTCAATGCTGGAATTGCTACTAAATACTGACTTGAAGGGGGTGAATACTTGTGCAGTCAATTATTTAATGTTTTATATTTGTAATTAATTTAGATCACTTTGTTTTCACTTTGACATGAAATAGTCTGTTGATCAGTGTCAAAAAAGCCACTGTGATTCACTGTTGTAATATAATAAACGGTGAAAACTTCCAACACTTTTTAAAGGCACTGTAGGTAGGTACGGCAAGTAATATTTACCTGTAGTTACAACAGATATAACATTAAATAACTATTTTTAGACTTTAGCATTATCAAAACTTATACAAAACATTTTCACTTATCAATTTGCAATAGCGTCCTTACCGAATCCACCATAGACCAGTCCAGAGGGTAGGTGAACAGCTCAGGCCGGGCGGTGGGGATCTTTTCGATGAGACTCTTGATGTGCTTGCGCTTCTCCTCTGTGTTCACGCCGCCTTTGGCCCCTGAGATTTCAGCCCCGTCTAGCCCCAGACTCTTGTCGTCGTCACCGTAGTCCAGAGGCACCAGTTTTCTTTTACGAGGCTGCTCATCGGCCTCCTCGTCATCAAACTTGTTGAACACGCTGTCCACTGTCGCCAGCTTCTTGCGCTTTGTGGAGTTGGGCTGGCTGGGGCTGTTGGTAGCACCTGAAGGGGCAGAAGATGGTAGTCAGGTAATTTTCTGACAGGCAAGTACATATTTATATACTGTATATAGGCACACAAAAATTTAGAGCTTTAATACCATTTATTGTATGTATATAGCAACATAAATATCAGTTATACCAATGTTATATATATATATATATATATATATATTGATCTATCTAGATATATATAGATATATCTAGATATATATCTAGATATATATAGAAACGGTGCATGTTTCCCTTTCCCTTATTAAAAAAAGGTCCAATAAGCAGTTGCCCTGCAAAAATCAGTGATTCTTAGACTGTATACTGACACCTGCTGGCGTAGATCCAGCAGTGTCAATGCTAACCCAATTGGTAAACAGGGCGACCTCCCAGCTCATTCGATACCTAGAAATTGATTTAAAATTATATATAGATGGTATATTAATTTGTATAGCAAGTCTTTTCAGTCTAAAAAGCTTAGTGGACCTTTAAGGCAGGTTGAGGCAGTACATTGCAAACAAAGAAAATTTGAATGAAGAAGAAGGTATGACTGACCCAGCTTGAGACTGAGGCCAATCTTGGGCCGGTGCTCTTCAGGAGGGTGAGCTTCCGGAGAGTTCTCCCCCGGGATGATAATGCCGCAGGGAGACTCGTTGCCGGGCGTGTTCGGTGTCGCGTTCCCGCTGGCCGAGGACACGGAGGGAGCAGTTGTGATTGGCCGCAGCGTGGGCTTCAGGCTCGGCCGGGAATCCTGCGAGTCATCTCCGTCGTGGTAGTCATCCTCCTCTCCCTCCTCCACCTCGTCCTCCGAGTGGGGTGGAGGGCCACGGGCCGGAGGCTCCGGAGGCTTCCCCACACTCCTCCTCTCGCGGTCGCGATCTCTGTCTCGATCGCGTTCACGGTCCCGTTCGCGTTCGCGTTCACGTTCGCGGTCGCGTTCACGGTCCCGTTCCCGTTCACGGTCCCGTTCCCGGTCTCGGTCCTTATGGGCCTTCTCCTGGGTCACATCCTCCTCCGGCTCCAGTTTCAAAGGGGGCTGCCGCCTGCGCTCCGCCTCCTCCTCCATCTACAGATGTATATCATATGCCACATTTATAATCTAGTTTTATGTACTTTTTATTTGGAGGGTTTCATGTGCAAATCCCTCTAGTGGTTGTAAAAACCCAACATCTGAATTCTGATTTCTTGGTGGTGCTGAGATCTTAAAATGTCATCAATTTCCCACCACTGCAATGCCTGTCCCACCACCCCCTCATCCCAGTCTGTTTTGTATGCTGAGGCTGGCTCACCCTCTGTAGCTCAGCATCCGGGTCAGGGTGACCCTCGGCCAGAAGCCTCTGTCTGATCTCCTCCAGCTCCTCCTTCTCCCTCTTTCTGTCTCGCTCATCCAACTCTGTCTCCTTTTCGCGGTCACGGAGTCTCTTCTGCAGTGCGCTGCCCCTGGTGGCAAGACCAGGGGGAAAGTTGAATAATTACTATATGCTTTCCTCCTAGCCTGGTCAGGAACAGGCTAGATGGGCGTCGCTTGTTGTAACCATTCAGCAGTACACGATTTTGTTCCAAATGTCACTTTTAAGAATATCAATGAAATACCAGGAGCAGCATATCTTTGTCTAAATATGTTCTTGCAATCATCTCTCTTTATTACTGTGCATGCCTAAGGAAGATGCCTAACCACTTCCTGCCCTTAAAATTGTAATATGTGCGTGTTTCTGTTACAACATTCTGTTCCACAGTTGTAAACCAACAGCATGTCCTAGTTTTGATATTTGTAGGACCATTACACCAATCCCCCCGCCCCCGCATAAAAAAAGAGCTTGCATGCATATCCACTGGTAAAGCCTCACTTTAGTTCAAACTTATCTTCAGGGCACTTTCCTGAAACCTGTTGAGCTCAGACTGCAACTTGGAGATTATGCAAGCCACACTATTTTAATAAGCCCCCCTGGTCTCACCTGTAGTATTTTGGGTCATCTCTGTCATCATCATAATCCTCAAGGAACTCTTTGAGTCTTTTAGCTTCTTTTGTCTGCAAAATAAAAGTACGGTATTTAAAATAGCCGGAATCAATGCAGTTTTGGAACGCACACCAGAATAAACCATGGCCCGCCGATTCTATGATATTATTGTGGGAACATACAGTAAGTAATTACAGCAATGCAGGTAAATATGATAAAATCCTGAACAGATCCAGAGCATGATGGAATGTATTCCCCTTTACCGTTTCACGTTTCCTCTCATCCTCCCTCTCCATCTCTTTGGTGTAGTCCCGAGCCTTCTTCCTCTCCCGGATCTCCCAGTTTTTCAGTCGCTTTGGAGAACACATAAAAATAAATAAAAATCAAGATTCAGCAACCATCATAAGAACACACAACCGCTACAGCTGTAAGCTCGGTGTAAACATCAATTAGGCCAGTAGACGAACATACCTCCTGGTAGGCTGCCTCCTTGTCCCTAAGTCTCCTCTCCAGCCTCCTGCGTTCATAAACATCCTCCTCGTCCTCCTCACGCTCTCGTTTCTTCTCCTCTCTGGTCCTCTCTCTGCAGGAAACCAGACGTTTGGGGCTGTAAACATTGACCACTATCCTGCCTATCGTTTCTTTTGAAAAGACTTTCAGAAAGTTACTATGGTGACTCACAACAGAGAACCTTATGTTCCATGTTAAACGTCAACATAACAGCACAGCACTGACATCAGTAAAACCGAACCATAACAGAAGTTTGTTGTGTTTCAAAGTACACCCAGTAAACAATGTTCATGCTCCAGTCGCACCATCATTATGTTTAAATGCGACTTGAGAAAGCACATGTGAACACGCCTGCCGACGTGTCCCATCGGTCACCGCACTGACCTGGATCTACTGCGGTCCTCGCTGACGTCGCGGCTCCGGTCCCTCTCCCTCTCCTTGGTGCGCTCGCGTTCCCTCTCCCTGTCCCGCTCACGGTCCCTGTCTCTCTCCCGCTCCTTGTCTCTCTCCCGCTCCCTCTCTTTCTCCTTCTCGCGGTCGCGGCGCTCCCTCTCTCGCTCCCTCTCTTTGTCCCGCTCCCTGCGCTCCCGCTCTAGCTCCAGGCGCTCCTTTTCCTTCTTGCCCTTCTCCTCCTCCAGCTTCTGCAGGGAGCCCAACAGGGAGAAGACAGAGCGTTTCACGCCGTTAAAAGGGGGCTAAGAGAGGGGCTAGCACATTAGCACAGTGAGAAGACACGGGACATCTAGTGACGTGCATATTTGAGAAGGAACAGACAGGCAGCATAACATTCAGAGTGATATATGCGGTCCCTGGGCCAGCCATGCTCACATACTGCCGAGACCCAACGGCTTCCCAACGTCCTCCATCTGCCTGTGACGGTTCCTCCGCGCGGCGATACTGTTCAATTCAACGGAACTAATACATTTATTTGACTATATATATAAAAATAAACATTCTGGGCAAATACACTAAAGGAGCTACAAGGAAAACAGACATTATGGAAATTCTAGGTACATTTATCCCACTTGGGGTTTACTAGCTAATTTAATAGGTAGCCAAGCTGGTAAAAGGTTTAGATTATTAACATCTACCAGCTAGCAGTGACCTGTAGGAAGAAACTGGTCACATCATGACCCCTATTGAGCTCATGCATAGTATTTAATGTTTTACAGTTCACTCTTGTCCTCTGCTGTCACCATGCTGATCTGAGATCACGGTCTGATGTAATAGGCTGTAGGAAACTATTTACTGGTTAAGATGAGGCCACCCTTCTTTCCGATCAACGTTCATTAAAGTACAGGAAATCAAAAGATTGGAAACCGGAAGAAAATGCTAAATATTGAGAATTTGTATTTTCTTTTCCCCCACACACGCATCAATCTTTCACCCTAAATGTTTTTTATAACCGGGTGCTGTGACAAAACCTCTGTCTTATGTTGATCTACAATAAACAATCACCTGTAAATCCCTTGTTTTGCAGAGCCCAGTGACGGTGGAAATGAAGTATACATGATATCGGTCGTTCCTTTTCCTGCTCCCCAGCCTTACAAAATAGGATGCTTGTTATATGTCCCAAAAAATTACTGTCTTTTCATTTGATGTATTAAAACATGTAATTATTCAGTCCTCCTGAATTATGAATAATTGTCCTCCTGAATTATTCATAATTCACACCAGACAGAAACATGTCTGGTGTGAAAAGACCTTTGCTTTGAAATGGGGCAAGATCTGGTTGACTAGTTGACGCAAAGCTTGCGATACATTTCCATTCATTTAAGTTTACACAAGGCACACAGGTGCCACATGCTAAATCTAAGTATCAAGGTGCTCTGGATTTAAATGCTGCTTATGCAAACAGCATAGATAATATAAATGCATGACTTGTACAGTGCTTCAGGTCAACAGGTTCAGAAAGCTCTATTTATCACTTTCATTTCATAAAGGCAAGGGTTAGTCTTACTGGGCCAAACTTTTATAATTTCTTATAAAACGACATCTATGAAACAATTTGGTTTAAATGTGGGTGAAGCGGAGTTTGACATTTGTAAACCAATCCAACGCTGTGTGACGGCAGAGTTCAAAATAAGGGCGGTGATTCAAACATGATGTAGCGGTGCTCATGTCAACACAGTCCCAGAGTCTCATGACAGGGCTGTTATATAAAAAGGTATTGAGTTGTGCAAGCCTATCTGACAAACCACTTTAGTCATAGTCTTAAAAGAGAGGCTCTATAGCGACTATTAACCACTCATCACATAATGAGGATCAGAACCGTTTTAAAGCTAGCGGTGTTTGACTTACAGGTGATGAATTATGGTTTTCAGCGCTGCTCTGCCCCTACACATCCTACAGCCTAAGTCTGGGAGGAAAAGCAGGTCAAATGTAAACACACAATAGAGAGCACATATGTCTGAGCAATACCTGTAACCAGTAATCCGTCTACAGCACATTTCATCATCGACTTGGTTATACATGTGTGTTTTGAGGCAGAATTCAGTAAGGCATTTTGTCACAAGGAAAATGTAATCATAGAAGCGTCTTACCTGCAGTGTGTCTTCGGGTGTCTACCTGGCCTCAGGAGCCCAACAATGACACAAAACTACATAGCTAGACCCACAGTTCAACTAGCTCTCTGTGACCAGACAGTAGTGTACTTGCTTACAGTAGATGTAAACAATTACATTACCATAGTAATCAGTAACAAACTTTACTAAGGTAAGAATGGCATTAATGAAACAGCATTGAATTGTGGTTCTAACAACTCTTAAGTAAAGAACACAAAAGAAAGGATGGAAGATAAGAGAAATATGTTGAAACCAAGACTACTTAGCAGTCCGCCTGTATTATGTATATATACATTTTAACTTCCTGACTGACATCAGATGGGTAGACTTTACAATGGACAATATGTGATGTCCGAGAGCTTTTACACAACCTGCAAACATGGCTTTGTCCTAGAATGTAGACCCCATACAGCACTAGTAAAGTAAAAAATAATTACCATCAAATACTATTCAAACACTATGTTCCCCCAAATAAACTCAATTAAGCCTCTATGAAATGTCATGGCTGTCCTAAACTTACCTCTCAATTCAATTACTCCAGGGGGAAAAAAAGCCAATTACATGTATTATTCTGACACCCAGTTAACGCTCAGCCCTGAAACTGAGGCCATGAGAAGTTATCACTGACTCCCTGATACAGAGCTTAAGCTTTGTACAAACAGAAGACAACAGATGGAGAAGAACAGAAGGATGAAGAGAAGGAAGAAAAATGACAAACAAGATGGCCTTACCTTGTTAAGTCTTCAGAACACAGAGTGCTGTGAAGGGGCGCTCCCTGCTTCAGTAAAATATTGCAGTTCAAACAGCTGCAATGGTTAGGACCTATTCAGTGTGTGTGTGTTTCTCAAAACACAACAAGTATCACGCGAGGCCCTGCAGAGGTTCACTGAGCTCCCTGACATTTAAGAGTAAATCAACAGTGACAAGGACTGTGCATTGGCTTTTTCAAGAACATGGGTTCTAATAAACAATCAAGCGGGTGATTGTTTAGCTCAGTTGGTTGAGCTTGTACTGGAACAAAATGTACTATAAGGCCATTCAGAATACAGGATCCCCTCCCTGGCATATGAACGAGGGGAGCCAGTTGGCCCTGTGCAAAGCCTCTGCTAGGGAGCGCCCGAGATGTGTAAAGGAGAAATGAAAGCTCATACTTACATCCTATCCTTGCAACTTTTTCCAAAGCTCTGAGATTCATCTTGCTTTAGTCACCAAATGAACTCTACCATATTGGTGGGGTTTAATCAATAGATTAGCTTTAAAAAGGGAATTTAACATTACGTCCATGCACTTAGTGTGATGAATGTAGCCTATGTAAAACTGGTATTAAATCAGTATTTATACAGTGAAATCTAGTGTAGCGGAGATACCGTAGCTGTTGACTAATAACTGATCTTATAAGGTTTTATTGGTGCTATGAGGTTTGTTGCTTTGAGTATTTTGTTGTTTACTAATCTATGTAGGCATATCCAAGGTTTAAGTGAATATTACACACATTCAAATGGAGGAATTTACATCCATATTGTATTTGAATTGCAGCTCCAGTTGCTGTCGGGGATGTCTTTATTAACATAATGTGGAGAGTTTTTCTCCAAAGCCTAACATGAGAGAGAAAGGTACAGTTAAATACATTACCTTGTGAGTATCACGGAATTTGCTGATCTCTCTGGATATCAGATCTCTCTTGTCATCTTCCATCTCGATGGCATTGATATCCTCCTGACACACAAAGGACAAAAAAAAAGGAATGCATTTAAATGAATTAATTAAAACAAAAATAGTCTTCCCAATATCATGGAGTAAGATATTATCTGGTTGACATGTTCACTGACAGTAATAATGATTAACCAAGAGGGTGACCGACTCCTCCCAACCTTAATAGATGGCACTTTTTATTTTTATTAAACACACACACACACACACACACACACACACACACACACATTACTGCCAGTAGGACTACATGGAGAGATAAAGACAGCAAAGTGGTCCACTAGCCATAGAAGATATTAATTAGTCACAGAGCTGTTTTGCTGGTACCTCTTCTTTCTTTTCCTTTCTCTTCTTGTTGCGCGGGTGACTGTCAGAGTCCTGCGAGGGAGCATTCAGTTCACTGGCGTACTCTCTGATGAGGCCATCTATCGCCCCCTTCACAACCTGGTCCCGCCGCTTCGTTTCCTCATCAAGGACCTCTTCCTCGTCATCTTCTACATCTTTATCCCCACCCACAGTGCCCTATCACATGAGAAACAATGATTTAGCCAGGTAAGGAGAGGACAAAACAAGGGGCACTAAAACATTTAAACCGAAAGTCACCAGTTTCCCCCACAAGGGGTATTCCAGACCCAAATCAACACGCGTCCCTTTAACTATCTGCTATAAACACACTTCACACACCCCATTGGAACTCTTCTTCTTGGCCTTCCATTCATCCAGCTGGGCCTTCGTCTTGGCGTCCACCTTAACCAGCAGCTTCTTGTCACCCAGCAACAGCTCGTGCAGCAGTCTGAGGGCTCGCAGTGTGGATTCCGGCTCCTTGTACTCGCAGAAGCCGAAAGCTTTAAGGTTAACAGGGGAAGAGGTTGTTGAAAACGTTACATTTATTGATTAGCAGTACTGATGTCATTTACGACAGAGTGTGAGTGAGTGAGTGAGTGAGTGAGTGAGTAGATGAAACTGTATGAAAATTTCACATCACGATTATAGTGACCAAAATCATCATATCAGAATTATCGCAGTATTGCGAAAATGTTCAAAAATTATTTTCCGGAACGCGGTCACTGCCTTCCGCCATGTTATAATTGATGCAAAACCCATGTTGCATGCTGGGCCTGCGTCTGTGAAACTATTGCTAACTTTGGTTGATGCTGGGCAGTATTTACCGTGCGAACTACTACTGTATTTTGATACCCTACCTGGCCTATACATGGCCCTGTTTTTGTGTCGCACATGTGCAGTCAACGCACACGGGTCAGGCGGTGCGCATGATAAAATTAACACTCAGGTCCGCGCAAAGTATACTTTGCAGTGTTTCCCACAGAATGGGATTCAGTCTGTGGCGGTAGCTGAGTGGGGGGGTGGGGGTGGGGGGGGGGTCGTCGTCACTGAGCTCCTAAGCCACATGTTCTGAAAGTGGCGCTAGTGAGCCGAACACACATCGGGCAGTATTGGGTAGTGTTGATGAAGAAGAAGCTTTGCGTGTGAATCGACACGGAGAGAACAGCGGAATGTATATGTTAGATAGAAATCTACCTTCATAATCGTCTTCCTTTTCTATTACTTGGCGGCTGGCACAGTCATTCCTCACGCACACATGATCAATGTAGAACGAGTGTGGGCACGAAAAGGACGGGCAATTCACAGATAGGTCTGTTAACGTGTTAGCAATGAGGAGCAGAGTGAATCAATGTGCTGCGGCGGCTCCTATCCGTCGATTGTGTGGCGCATCGCCACAAATTAGTCTATGTGTGGGAAACACTGCTTTGGCCTTTAAGGACCACCAGGGTTCACACGGGGGAGGAACTTTCCACATGAAATCCATCAGCAGCCTAGCTATGATGGCAAAACAGTGCACTCTGAATCTGTATCCTTCCAAAAGGAAATAAGCGCAACAAGCATGGAAAATCTTGCACAGTGTGAAGGGGCCCTTACGCAAACTTGTAGTTACAATACATTAAAAAAAAGGTAGCAATATGCACACCAACACACTACAACATGCAGAGAAATGTGTGGTATATTTTTCTTCATTACCTTGAAGTTTCCCAGAAGCACCCTGGACCCTCTTCCAGCTTAAAACAATCCCACATTTCTAATGGAAATCAGAGAAAAATGTAAAGGGAACTAATTAGTGTGAGATATTTACAATACAGATTGGGTCACAACATGTGTCAAGTATTGTCTTTACACCCAAATGTGATATAATTTGAGTCCACTCACGGCCAGGAGTTGTCTGACCAACATGTCAGAGGCCTTTTCAGAGATGTTTCCGACAAAAACGGTGGTGGTAGGGCCTCCGCTTCCGTCTTCATCCTTGCCTCTGATAGGCTCCTTCTTTATGACTGCTGGCTTCTGCGCCATGGTGACTGTGGTTGGTACAAGGACCTGCAACAAGGAGGTAAAATAAGACATGTTCTCTAGTTATGTTTAAGGCCGTATTGATCTTCTTTTAAACATAACTCTGTAGCTCCATTAGCTCGATAATAAATCTAATCATAAATAATCCAATGTTTGCCAACCGAAAACATCGATATTTTCATCCACCACTGACTGCCACTTTTTCCGCAAAAACATACTTCTAACGCGTCTACAATGCTGATCACTGTCTGAAGTTACTCCGGTTCGCAGTATCAAATTGCTGTAGTATTCATTTTCTTTTTTGAAATTTTTTTTAATTATTCCTTACAGGAGCTATTATTCCAATGTGTTGCACTATTTTTAACATCTGGGGTAAAATGTGCTCTTTTTATGCAATGATTTAGACGAGACATAAAACCCCTTTTAGGACCCTTCAGACAACACAACTGATCACAATTGGTAAAATTGTGATCATTTTACATTTTACAATAGGAACAATAAAAAGGAGCAGCATTTACTACAAACAGTAGGACTTGACGGTAGGTAGATACAGAGAAGTAGGTTTAACAAAAGTGCAATTCCCCAATTGTTATGGATTTGGATAGTGTAGGTTTGCTGACAGTTTACACACGGATTGCCGTAGACTCACTGTTGGTGTGGGCGCCATTATACCCATGTGAACTGGAATCATGGGGGTGCCTGAAAAAGTGAAACAAAACAGTATTTTCATAACCAAAGTTTTATTAGAAATAACAGTCCAAGATAAGGCTAGTATTTCAAGGGAATGTGGTAATAATATTATTACTGTTTGGTTGGTAGGTTATAAGGGGGGGGGGGGGCATGGCCCAGTGTCCAGATGTTTATTATACCAGGGCGCCCACCTACCATCACAAATTTAGTTAACACCTGGACTTACATTTATTAGAAACTACTCTGAATTACTTTACCAATGACGAGTTATGATTTTGCAAATTTGTTAGCTTGGGTATATATTTGGTACCTGGTGGGACCCCCGGAGCAAACCCTGCATACTGAGGAGGCGGAATCCTCGGGGGTAGCTGCGGGATGCCAATCTGTTGGCGGTTAAGGTGAGGTGGGTAGGACATCCTGCAGAATGTAGGGACCTGCCAAAGAGAGGCCAGGAAACACAAATGAGAACTCGGGTTATTCCGGGTTGGGTAATAACACGCGTCAAACCATAATAACACTCCCACGATTGTTAGTCCACATTTAACATCTGTACTCCTAACTCCACCGTCTAGTGAGATGCCTGTCCAGTTAAACAGTCTATCTGGCCATCACATTAACGCTAGCCAACTTAGCTACAACTAGCCACCGCGTTAGCTGCCGATTCCTTGGCCTCGCTGTAACTAGCTAATGCTAGCTAAACCGGTATGAAAGTGTTTTACACACCTGTAATCAGGCGTATATTATATTGTGTGGCGAATCTTCTTTCAGACTTCCCAATTACAGGCCCATGAACTCTGGAAAAAAAGAAAAATCGGAATTATCTATCTTCGGTGGGTTAGCAGGAAAAATGTAGCCACCAACGATTGGAGCCGAACCTATTCTTTTCGAAATGCATCATGGGATACATGTTTCATGGGTACAGTGGGTGCTATTGTTAAACACTGGGGGGCGACAGAGGTCACGCTTTGTTGCGGGATCCGCGATATTTTTGAATAAGGATATTACAAAGAGGTGTAAGAAGTGTAATTTTGCCAATTCTATTACCATTACTTTTTTTACTACAATTACCTATACATACATTCATGTAAAATAAATTATTTAAAAATATAATGTAGCCAAACTACGAGGCATTCGTTTACAATATTCCACAGAAAAACAATGTCTGAAATTAGATATGTTTTGCGTTTGACACTTAACATGTAACACCAAAGTTTGCTGCGTCTGTGGAAATGTCAGTGGGGTCGACCACAGACGTGTTCCACAACAAACATTTCAAAAAGCTGTTGGCCTACTTTGGAGTAGGCTAGGCTATAAGACACGCCCTCAAGAACAAACCCACTTATTTTGTCACTTCTCATTGGCCAGATCGAAGGTGTGTTAAACTTGACGCAAGTTAATATGGAACGTAAAGTAGCCTATATAGTCTGCAAAAAAATATTGTAAGAATTATATAACAAAAATATTCTTGTTTGTAATAACTCTAGTAGGGAGTTCTGTGTGCTCCATTGGCAAATCATAATGTGATGAAAGTCGGCCTATTTCCTATTTCATCACTTCATGAATATTAAGTATATTCAGAATCAGCAACATAAAGACCACCCCCCGGACAAACGTAGACAGAGATAGCATCCTGCTTTAGAGTCAAAGAGGTTTCATCAGCCTATGTAGCCGGCGTCTGTGATCGTTCTGTTTTGGTGTAGCCTACGAAGACAATTATTTAGAAAGAAAATGGCTTTGAGAGGACCACTATTTCGTCTTCTGAGAACTCAGCTGAGCACCACCTCCCAACAAAGCAGGGCACAATCGGTGGCTATTCTGGGTGCCCCCTTTTCTAAGGGGCAGGTAAGTTGTTATTTATAGGGACAGTTAATTGACATTTAATTTAAATTCGTATCCTAATATGTGAACAAGCCATGTCAGACGATGCTAGTATTATATCAACTTTTTTGTACCCATTCACTTAAAAGAAAAGAAGGGGCGTTGAGCATGGACCCAAAGTCATCAGAGATGCAGGTCTCATCGAGAGGCTTTCAACTTTAGGTAAGTAAACACTTAGTAACCATTGAATCTGTAATGTAGCGTGAAGGTTCGCCTGTGGTAACAGCCTACCCACTTTTGTGCCGCCTATTACATAATTAGGAAACTGAGAATTAAATAGACAGGCTCTATATCACGAAATACACTTTTGTATGGGCCATTCAGCTTGGTTATGTAAGCCTGACAAATACCCGTGCTGAACCTCATGTCAGATAAAAGAATAGTTCATGCCGAGCCACATGCTCGGAAGGGCGCGGGATGGCTCATAATTTCCACCCGTTGTCGTCACTGCATGTCGAGACTGTAAAGCAGAAAAGTACGCGCCCTCTCAAGCAGCGGGCACGCCTGCTGTTGAAAAAGGCTCTGTGGGTGCCTACTTTAAATTAGAAAGACGATACCTCAAGGGTAAGGATTTTCCTGCATCGGGCATTGTATCTAAATGGTCACACCAAAATTAGTAGGCTGTAGAATACTGCCACAGAAGAGGACGTGTAGTTTCTTTCAAATGGATGGTTGTAGGTAGGGGCGGGGTCGAGTAAATTTCGTATAGTATTGTGCTCCGGAATGTGCAAGTCATATTTTGCAAGGTAATCCTATATCGCGATTTATGCGTGTCATCGGCTAGACACCCCCTCTCCAAGCACTGCCTATGAAGGTGTGTGAGTAATGGATTTATGTTTTGTGACTTCTTATGTTTCTGTACATGGGAAATGTTCTTACTTGTTTAGTTTGTTTAGCTGTGAGCTGGAGGTTATTTTGTCACTTTATTTTGTCATGTTGTTTACAGTTTACTGTGCAAACGTTTAAATATGAAATGACTGAATTATTTGCATAGAACACAAATAGTCACACCATTAGTAAAAATATATACGGCTGTTATATACAATCTATTGTAAAATTTATCATTTAGATGTGATGAAGCTACATAATCTAAAATTAGAACTAGGCCTAGAACCTGGAATTCAAGGGTGCCAAAATAATGTAGCCTTTTTTAAAGAAAACGTCTGACCAAGGATGTATTTCATTGCCTTGTTCTGATAAACAGCACACTAATCAGTAAACATTGGATTTTCCATAAATTTAATTCTACGGATCAATCTTATATTATGATTCTAGAAAAATATTTAGCTAAAAGGTCTGATGGCTAACTTTAATAACATTGTACATTTCAGTAACCATGCGTATCCTATATTTAGGCTTATATATTTAGCTAAATCGGACATCTATGTTGGTCTTAAAATTTAAAAGGCTCTGGAAATTTCCTTATGATTTGATGCTAATTTGGCAGTTTTTTGTATGAACGCAACAACAATTGAAACCAAATCTCTAGCTACAGACCATGCTGTATTGCTCAGGGTTTAGGTCAGAAGTTTTTATTTTATTTAAACTGATTTAAAAAAAAGTCTATTAATAACTAACTCAACGAATGTTGATGAATCAGCTCTAACTTTTAAGACGTAACCGATCCGCATGATGCGCCTTTTTCTTTTGTAAGATATTAGTGTTTTAATTGTCCTGTAATAGGATCACATGAAGATAGGTTATTCCTGTCCTGTCTACTAATGGCACAGAGGTGCCAAATTGGTTCCTAGCAGAGAAACATTAAACCTACATCGAGGTTCACATTGCAAGACGAGCCCCCAATACGGTAGATCACATCACTTGTTTACTTCAGAGTTCCTGTCTCAACCAAGGTGGAATCCTTTTGGTCTATCTCTTCAATGTGTGGTGGAGGGACAGAATCACACAGGCTGAAACCTAAGCCTTTGGGAATGGGGGGAATGGAAAGTGCCTTTAGCAGTTCCATTGGCGTTTAATGACTCAGCCTGGTCAATCAGACAGGTGGTGATGGTGGCTTGGGTATGGTCCAGGTTATTCAGGCCATAGAGATTATGTAGATATATAAATGATGCACCTGCAGTTTTCTGTTCCACTTCAAGAGTGACCCATGCCAAAGCCAACATGCGTCACCAACCTGAGTTAGAACTATCTTGTCAGCTACCCTACGTAAGTAAATGCAGGTGGCTTCATAGGAGTGTTCTGCTGTGTTTCAGACTGTCCCATCCATGACTTTGGTGACCTCAGCTTCCACCACCCTGAGCAGGACGAGCCCTTCATGCAGGTGCCTTTCCCACGCACCGTTGGCAGAGCCAATAAGCTCCTGTCGAGCGCTGTGAGCAGCGCCGTGGGCTCTGGGCACACCTGCGTCATGCTAGGGGGGGACCACAGGTGACGCATTACACACTCTTTGGAAGGGCATGGGCAATGGGCATGTGTCAGCAGCCCCCTCTTGGAAATTAATCCCTCTCCCCCCACCCAATTTCCAAATCCAAGTACATGTCTCATGGGAGATGATATTACCAGGTCTGCTGAGGTCACTATTGATGTATAGCATATGTTTAAACATATGTTTCTATGCCTTATAACATCTTAACAGTTAACAACCATTAAAGGTTGAAATTTAATTCAATAAATTGCATTTTTTTATACATATGTATTCTCCTTTACAGCCTAGCTATTGGGACAGTGGAAGGCCATGCCCGGCAGTGTCCAGACTTGTGTCTCATCTGGGTGGACGCTCACGCCGATGTGAACACCCCCTTAACCTCACCCTCAGGGAACCTGCATGGCCAATCTGTGGCCTTCATGCTCAAGGAGCTGCAGGACAAGGTAAGCACAACAAAGCTTAACCCCTAGATCAGTGGTTTTATTTATATATATATATTAACATATAGTGTGTGTGTGTGTGTGTGTGTGTGTGTGTGTGTGTATATATATATAATATATATATAATATATATATAACACAGATGGTGGAAGTCTAAAATGGGGATCGCATCGAATAACTTTGCGATGCCATTGCTGCATGTCGCGTGAGGTGTTGGGTGCAGTTTAGAACATCCGAGCACTGGCACCCTCTATTGGCCTTCTAGTGTATGTACATATATTGCTACATGGTGCTACATTATGCAATGCCAACCCATGCAAGTTACTGTTCCACCATTTACTATATAACTATATAAATCGGCATGTACACCATTGAAAATGAGAAATTGTGAAAATTTGAAATGATCTTATCAAGATCATAGCTTGGGGGGTCCCAACCTGCGATTTGCTTTGCAAACCACTGATCTAGCTAAGAGATAGAGTAGAGTAGATAGAGCAGTCTCAATGATTCTGCAACTGTAGACTCCAGTTCCTTCCCTTTGTAGTATGAGCCTTATTTCATTCCAATTTCCGTTGTATTGAACTTATTGACTTTTTTCCCTTTGAGCTGAACATTCTGTGTTTGAGGTGGTGTTGCACTTTTTATAAAAAAAATTATATTTTTTAAATAAAATAATTAGCGGAGGAATTATGGCTAAATGGTATGTTAGACAATGGTATTCTGACAACACAAGTGACTACACATCTGGAAAAACTAGAATTTTACGATAGGAGACCTTTAAATTCATAATTCCAAACATTCAACACAGATGCCAGACATGCCAGGTTTCTCCTGGATGAAGCCATTCCTCTCTGCCAGGGACCTGGTATACATTGGCCTGCGGGATGTCGACCCAGGCGAGCAGTAAGGGAACACTACTATTCTACATGTTATGAAGTTGATTGGAACTAGTTGCATTTATTTATTATGCAGGGTCAAACTGTTCTTGATGTATTGATTTTGTTCTGTTGCAGCTATATCCTGAAAAACCTTGGTATCCAGTACTTTTCTATGAGGGACATAGACAGACTTGGCATTCAACGAGTCATGGAAGTTACTTTTGATCATCTATTAGGAAGGTAATTTGCATCCTATTGAAACGTGTTCATTCCTATGTTCCTTCTATATTCTACAGGGAAAGTATCTTTATGTCAAATGTGTATTAATTAAAGCTCCATTTTTCACAGGAAACAGAGACCAATCCACTTGAGCTTCGACATCGACGCTTTCGACCCATCCTTGGCCCCCGCCACAGGGACCCCAGTGAATGGAGGATTAACCTACAGAGAGGGGATCTACATCACCGAAGAAATTCATAACACAGGTATGATTGAAATGTAATAACAATGACTAAGCAATTTGACCTGAGCCACCCCCTATTTATGTAACAATAGATAAGAGCATTGACAAGATAATCTGCTGTCAGTGTTAAGAATTGCGGAAGAAAATAGAATGATTATGTAATATTGAGTTAGGTCATATATTTGTTTTTGAGACTTACTGTTTTTACAGGGGCTACCAAAGAGATGGACATGAATGGTCACCTGCGAAGGTTTTCTCTGAAATCCTCATTAAGTTCTTGTGCATTACCATTTGTTTGTTTCGATGCTCAGGCCTTTTGTCTGCGATGGACCTGGTGGAAGTTAACCCCATCCTGGGCGCCAGTCGAGAGGCTGTGGAGGCCACCGCAGCCCTGGCAGTGGACGTCATTGCGTCATCTCTTGGACAGACGAGAGAAGGATCTCACGTTACTCTCCATGAGATTCCCTCTGCAAAGGAGGACACAGAACAGCTCTGCCTCTGAAAACGGCACGCAAACACTACAGACTTTATGGAAATCATCACTGAGCATTCCAGAAGTTTGAAAACAAAGCTGCAAAGACTGAATACAACTGTTGAGACTTAATGATATATGATGATAAGTTCTCTTTGGTGCCACTAAGGCTTTTGTGGCTTTTCATGTGGATGCAAGTTATTTAAGTTATTTTAATTATTGGTTGTTATTTTCCAGAATTCTGCCAGACACTGAGTGTGCATGTATTTGGCTAATACAAAAAAAACTAAAAAACAAGCCTGCCTGGGAGGAATAAATAGTTTTGCAAAACGTGTCCTTTGTTTTGGACAGTGTATGTGGCTGTGCCAGTTGGATTGTCCTAATAATGTTTGCACTTTTGGACCAGATGTGGTTACTGTATTTCCTGGAGTTATCTTTTGTACTTTGCCAATGGACCTCTGTATGTATTTAGTAACTATGATTATCTTAGTATTCAGTGGCTAGCAAAGAGTTTTTAACCAGGGAGTTTTAGTGTGAGGAAAAATCTCTGGTTAAGATGCTGAAACATTAAACGCCCTCTTTCATAGTTAGGAATGAAACTCTATAATCCATTTGCCTTTGATGTTACCACTGATAGACTGATGTGAAATAAACCTGTTACAATTGTGATCATATATTGTGTTCATGGGACTACTTAAACATTTTTTGTTGCTATTTTAGTACTGATTATATTTAATAGCTGCCTGACATTTAAATTACTTATGTATATGAAATTTAGGACTTCTACACACATAATACAGCAGCATGATTCCCAGCATGGGGTAAAAAACAGGTGTTTGGGATGGGCCAACCTTATCTCTCCCCCTATTCATACTGCCTTCAGTCTACCAGAGTGTTTACCCAATTAAAGTCTTATCTGTGGGGCTGTGTATAAAGTGTTGACGATAGTGCTGTCACAGCGGATGTTCAGACTCTTCCCTAGGGTTAGGGTTAGACTGTTACCTGCAACTGTCAAGAATAACTAACTACAGTTAAATGTTAGCTTTAATACTGTTTACAATGTAAAATTAGAAATACGAACATATACATTTCTAACAGTGAGTATTCATATCATACAGTGATTTGGCAATGTTGTAATAACAGTAAATATTGCACCCATTCAGAGTTTCCAAACATATTTCCCATTCATAACGTCGTCAGATTTGGGATTCAGGTCTCAATGCTCAAAACTGGCTTGAAGATATAGAAAAAAATCAACATTGCTATAGTTCATTCAGTAGTATTATGCTGTTTGTTAAATGTTCATAATGCGGAGAGCAGATGTATTTAATCCCAATTCCAATTTGAGAAGTCATAAACCTTTGTCTCAAATCTGCTAGGTCAAACTATATTGGCAAGAATTCACAAGTATAGCTCCCTTGTAATTTTCCAGAAGTGAGAGTGTTGAGATAGTCTACGATGGTCTGACCTAGATACACTGACACTATCATCATTATCATCATAATCATCATCATCATCTTCTCAGGGTGTCAGCTCAACATTAGGGGTAGTATACTCAAGTCTCACAAAACAGTGCAATGCTCGATTTAAAAAGGGTGGGGAGGAATTATACAAAACAGTTTTACAAAACTACTTTTGACATGGATCCTGCTTTATGTGATGTGAAAACATGATGAAGATGTTATGTGATAACATCTTCCAAATGTCCATTAGCCTTAATGTGCAGTCATCTTAACACAGAGACATGTCCACTCACCCCCACCTCCCATTCCATTCCTAAACATCATACCCCAGTGACTCAATAATATGAATGAATGAATGTCATGTCCAAAACAGCTGCTTATTTCTGGGTATGAGACAAGCACCAGATAATAGACGGTTTCAAATCATTTTGACTTTGCATTTCTTACATCAGGTGATGATATTAAATATCACAACTTGTCGTATTACAGGAACAATTTAATCCCATTGAGCGAAACCTTCTTTCAGGTAGGGTCTTCTTTAAGAGTAAATCATCATGATGCCCTCATTCACACTCCATGTTTAAGGGAACCTGTGTGTTGAATAAGAACAGCATTGCTGTAACTACTGCGTTGCCTATGAGTCTGTCACATGGAGAAGACTTCTCATCTTCTGAAGAACTTTAGGTAGATCACAGCACCCAATACGGCCAGCTCCATTATAATTATGACAGCTAGCAGCAACTTGTTAGTCATTAGCCTGCAAGACAGAAATGTCAAAAAGTCAAAAACAATAGCACGTTGACTTTAAGAGTCAGAAGACCATTCTTTTAACATAAATGTAAATAATCAACATCAAAGACAAATAATAGTAATGCAAAATAAATAGTGGAATAACTCAACGAGAACAAATCAACTATTCAATTTTAAAGAGCAGAAATATCAGAAATATCAGATCAGATGTACCACTCACCGGCGTGACATGGCTCGGAGAATCTTACGGCTTCGACTAAGGTTCTCTCCAGCATTGACCAACTATAAGATGAAAAATAGGGGAAACATTCGATTTTAACATCCAATCAACAAATTCTTTCCCCGTATATTTTCTTTCACAGCGAACAAAATTAAACTACATACAATACATACAACAAACAGTAGGAAACTGCCTAAATTGTATTAAACTTTACCGCAACTAGTCAAAACATCTAACTGTAACTAAGTGTATATTGTCTGATCTAATCTCTGGGGGCAGTTATCTTTCTCAACTCACTCGGTTCCTGGTGCGATCCAGCTGTTCTCTCTGCTCCCCCAGTTCCTCGATGATTTCGGCGCCTATGTGGTCCGTCTCCGTGGCAATGCGTTGGGTTCTCTCGATGCTTTGGGTGGCATTGTTAAGAGACTCAGTGCCCTGTAGCAGCAAGGCCCTCTGCGACTGCATGTGTGTCTGGATAGGTGGCAAAACAAATCATACCAAGACAAGTAAACAAACAAATAGGCATCTGAGAACTCACTGGGGATTTCCACTTGTATATCTTTTAGCTAACATTTTTAAAATGTTAAATTAACTAATATTATAAGTGCACTAAAAGCGGAAAAATAATACATTTAACTAAATATTTGGTTGTCCATGCCAAGGGCTGCCAAGACCTGTGATTGGTTGCAACTCTCTGCTCACAAGTCAATTTTAAATTATGAAGTTGGACCCTACAGTTGAAGATACAACTTAGAGAGCAGCACTTGTGCTTCTTACAATTGAAGAAATGTAGCGCAGTATGTCTGACCTGCATTTGTGCCAACAGTTTCTAGAAATCATAAATGAGGCCTAGCATTTGGGAAACTACCAAATAATACAACAGTCCTGTACTCACACTGTGTAGATTTTGTGATGAATAGATGCCATGATGCCCTGTATCTACTGGCCGGGCTGAAGAGCTGAGGCCCAGATCCAAGCTTTTAATGTCCCTCTGCAGCTTTCCCAGGTCTCTGTGGTACAACCTCAGTTTTGAAGTCATGACATTTCGGAATGTGGAAGGGGCAGAACGCAATTCTTGTTCCATTCCTTGTAACTGTAGACGGACCATAAGACAGCTGGTTTATTTGCTTTGGAAACAAAAAACACACCCATAAAAACATTATGTCGCTGAAGGTTGTGAAACCATCTTACCACTTCTTCGGCCTCTCCATGTCTTTCATCAAATGTTCTAAGCAACCTCTTCTTCTCTTCTACGGATGCCAGAACAAACACACAAGTGTTGAGTTACGTGTCACAGTACAACATGTCTCGATACCCATTGTTTGGGAGTCGCATAATTGTTTATGTAGGTATGGTTAGGTATTACTATTCAGATTATACGGTTTACCTCCGTGACATTTCACAGCTCTCTCTGGTATCAGTTTGAGCTCATCATAGAGCGATTTGTAGATTTCGTGCAATTTCTCAAATTCTTCAGATGACATATTTAGGCTTTTGAATAAATGAATATGGTGACTGCTAATATATAACTACTAATATAATAGTAATAACTTAACCAAACATTTGTTCTGCTTTGTTAGTAAATCCTTAACAAGATCCTCGGGACTTCCGCATACTGGTCCTTCTGATCATAGTAAGCTATTTAGTGCCTATATGTTATCATAATATACTGGACATTATATCCAAATAAAATGATATAAAAGTGTCTATAAGAGCCTTCAAATGAATCTCATACACCACATATATAAATTATTTGATAATTGATTATAAATGTAAAATTATAATTCCGCAAGAGACAACTAAACAGGCATTGAGTGGACAGTTTTCAGTGGTGTATTCTGGGAAATAGAGGCATCCAGGAAACTTTAAATTTTAATTCGTCTCTCTGATCTCTGACACAAACTGCATTTAATTGAAAAAATATACCACTGGTTACACGAGTATTATATGATTATATGGCATATTAATATATAGTATGTAGGCATTTTCCTTGTATTTTGACTACTACAACTCGCTTAAATTAATGTCAACTGGAGATTAATTGGATTAGAAATAAAACAAAGCATGTATTACATTCAAATAAAATAATGAAAATGATATAATGGAGCTGGTCACTAGCTGTGGGAGAAAAACTACAATCCCATGATTCCCTGTAAGAATCCTCAGTCACTGGTTACGAGCGGGTTACGAGCGTTAAGCTTTGACATCAGCTGTTCTATCTACAGAATAGTGATATCTTACTAGAGGACAGATAAACTCGTAAAATGGTTTTTTTCTTAATAATCGCATGCTTTGGAGTAGTGACCGTATTGACGATTTTATTTCAACACCAAATAAGGTAAGCGGCATTAGTAACGTTAGTCTACATTTCGTATATTTTCATATAAATTCAAAATGATTATATTACATCATAGATAAAAATCTGTGATATATTAACAGGACCTCATCTTTTAGATTTCATAATCATTATTCTTGTGAAGCCTTTTCCCTTATTAAATGTTTCCTCGATTGTTTGTCCGTACAGTGAATGTTTATTAATCGTATAAGACCACGGAATGCTTTTTTCAATAAATTAAGCAAAGATGAAGCAAAAATTGTTGCATATTTTCATCGATGAGCCGGGCATCCTACCCATCTGAAATGCATAGGCCTATCAGAAGGTGGAGCGTGGGAGGAGTTACATTTCTATGCATTGTTAACGCTTAGTGATTGGTTATGAGCTGGTGATGTTTATATGGCGTGGGTCGTACGGCTTGACGTTAAAGTCTAATCATTACCTAAAATGCTTAATGAAAAAAATATTATATGTATTTGTGTAACTCCCAAACTCAACCAGCAAATAACTGACACAACAACAATTTCTATTGTTTTAATATTAAAATGCTCTATAATATCCAACAGGAAATATGCGGCCGGAGGAGTTTGCAAGTCTACAGTCCGTCTTGATGGAAAAACAGTTCTTATCACTGGAGCAAACACAGGGATTGGGAAAGAAACAGCCCTAGACCTGGCAATCAGAGGTGATGTTTTATGACACATAAAAAATCTCACTACAGAGAACTTAGGTCAGTATTACCGTTCTACAGTTACAATCACTGTGCTGTAAAACTGACCACTGTAATGTAGGTTGTGCCTGACTGCTCAAAGTATAAAACATAGTTTTATCTTTTTGTAACTTTTTTTTTTTTTTACTTACAGGGGCTCGGGTGATAATGGCATGTCGAGATGTCGAAAAGGGCAAGGAGGCTGCTGCCAGCATCTGTTCTGTACACCCCAATGCACAAGTGGAGGTTCGAGAGCTGGACTTGGCAGACACCTGCTCCATACGTGCCTTTGCACAGACATTTCTACAAGGTATGCAAACAAATGGATTTTCATATTCACCATGTAGGAAAAGTTGACAGTGCACGGTGGCACATTTAACTCCACATTTAACTGTTATTTGGGATTTAATTGGAGGTGGATTGTGTTTTAATATTTGTCAGTGTAGGTCTAATACATTTGGCTATTGTGACTTGCTTTTCTATAATTCTCTGTGGTTGACACAGCCTTATTTTGTCAAAGGCATCATTAAAATGCCTTCTGATCGAATTGTTTTCTCCAGCCTGATTCATTCCTGTTTAACCGGTATCACACTTGTTCTCTATGCAGAGATCAACCATCTTCATATTCTTATCAACAACGCCGGGGTGATGATGTGTCCCTACATGAAAACCATCGACGGCTTTGAGATGCAGATTGGAGTCAATCACCTCGGTAAGAAATCTACTGGGTAGGATCTTTAGCAAGATAGGGACGTTAACCCATCACTTACTAAGAGCATAATGTTATATTATAAAATGTAAAGGTCAACGTCAACTGCCAGGACAGTAGCCATGACAACCATGCATCAGAATAATGAATCACCAAGCGAGTGTGATTGCTTCTTACTTGTGACAGGTCACTTCCTGCTGACCTCACTGCTGATTGGCTTGTTGAAGCGCAGCACACCGTCTCGCATCGTCGTGGTTTCCTCTCTGGCACACAACTTCGGCTGGATACGTTTCCATGACCTGCAGAGCCAAGGCAGCTACAACAGCGGCTTAGCATACTGCCAGAGCAAGCTGGCCAATGTGCTGTTTGCGAGGGAACTGGCACGTAGACTGAAAGGTACACACACACTCACACACACAGGAGGAGAGAGAACAGATGATCTGTCCTGTCGTAACAAAAACGGGATTAGTGGGTAGAGGACATGAGATTAAAAATACTTCAAATACGTAATATCTGTTTTTAGGATGTTGATGATGTAAACACTGTCACCAAACAAGGTATTAAAAGTTCAAGCTTACAAGTGCTGGAATCAAGTACAAATTGGCATATATGCTTTTTGAAATAACTTATATTGAATAACATATTCATTCATCAGTGTTTAACCAAACAGTTGCAAATCCTTTTTTTTTGCCAAACTGTCGTTTTTATGTATTAATCACAATTTATATACTTTTATATTCATTCATGTCACCTGTTTTTTTTTTTTCACAGTAAAAATTTTCACAGTAACCAACCTCAGGACCCTTTCTTCTGTGGTTCTCACAGGTTCCACTGTGACGGTGAACTCGGTACATCCAGGGACGGTGAACTCTGAACTGACCAGACACTCCACCCTCATGACAATATTTTTTACCGTCTTCTCCATGTTCCTGAAAACTCCACATGAGGGAGCGCAGACCTCCATTTACTGCGCTGTGACAGAAGAGCTGCACTCCATCTCTGGGAAACACTTCAGGTTAGAAGGAAGAGGGTGTGAGATTGTTTCTCAATCTAGGACCCTCAGACCTCGGGGTCAAGAGCAAAACTTCGGCTTTGTGGTTGTGTATTATTTGACCACAAGATGCTTTGGGCAGCTAAATGAGACATGATCACTGACATTTGGCAGATATAACCTATAGTGTTTCATATATGGGGGGTCCACAGAAAGATTGTAAGATAAAATATTTATCACACTATTGTATAATGTAAATGACCAGAGATTGTATAAATTTAAAGGGGGCAAAAATACAAGCGGCACTTTTAAACACACATTGAATGTGATGCCTTCATTATTGTCACCATCATGTGCTTGTTCAGTGGTCAAAATGTATCAAATCGTGTGTTCATGGTCCAAGTCTACAGTTCTCATTAAATAACTGATGATAGTCAAGTCAAGTTAATCGTGCACAAGAAACAACCCTGGCTTAATCATTATGTCATCGCCGCTCTCCCACTGTGTTTTGCAGTGATTGTGCGCCTGCCTTCGTAGCCCCTCAGGGCAGGAGTGAGGAGACAGCCAGGAGACTGTGGGACGCTAGCTGTGAGCTCCTTGGTATCGAGTGGGACTGATACAATCTTTTTACTGCCATCTCTCTCAGTTCTCAACAGAGGTCTTATTGGGTCCATTATAATGCATTTAATTGATTTTCCCCAATATGGTTTTAGCATATTCTCAACTTTAGTTACCCAATGAGATTTCAGCAGTTGGGTAATAACTTAAGCAGTACCATAATGTGAAGTTGCTCTTTGTGTCATAATACTGTAATTACATCATAATCACTTGGGTATTTTGGACAAACAGACATTCAACAGTTCCACAAACCAAAACCACTCAATTATATTACTATGTAACAACAGATAGTTTGGTATTATATTTTTGTGAAACAATGTGAATACAGTGACAATGTAGGAAACAGAAGGGTCAAACCAGGGTAAACGATGAGCCTCTTCATTGAACTGTATTTTAAATTTCTATGTCATTTACTCTAGAATTTGCAGTGCCATTGCTTAATTTAGTGCCAAGCTGAAGAAGCAAATTACCATTGATTTTCGTGTCAATTTATGCCATGATTATGTTGGTATGTTGCTTAAAATTTAAATTATTTTTGAAAACTCTAGTGCATTTTTATGTGAGAGGGAATCTCATCTATACATGTGAAATATTCCACGCAAAACATCTGGAAACTTTCTTACTATGAATTTTGTTACAATGTACCGTTTTGCCATCTTAGATCCCTCTCAGCATTCACAAGTAAAGTTGCCAAAAGTTTACAGTCTTAGCGTTTTATATACAAGTAAAACATGCCTTTTGCTATTCATACATTAATGTAAAGAGTTGAATGTTTACATTTGATGTAATTAAATGGAAATCTTAAAATGCTTTTTGGAATTGCCTTATAGCTGTGCCCTCGCTGAGAGATGAGATGCTTACAGACAAACAAAACAGATATGACGTTTTAAACCATCCACATTTTATTAGTGATGCTTTATTAACATGTCCAATCTTGAAAAGATTAATCATTAAATTCCCTAATTTATTTCCCATTGCCCTGAATAGTTTTCTGAATGCTACACATTCATTTCAATTGCTTGTAATTTACAAATCAGTCCTAGCTAATAGCAGACCTTATCCTGCTGGTAGTAAATACATTATTACACGTACATATTATACATAATTGAGATTTACATTGAGATTCACCAAGTATAAAGTGCAGCAGTGGTCAGACAGTCGAAGTTTTGGACAATTATCAAGTATCAAACCATCTTCATTTTCTAGAGGAATAAACGCTAGATAATCAGTTTCCTGTGTTGAGATTAGCTGAGTGGACCAAGGCAAAGGGTCAAAATGTCCCCAGTTAGAATCCAACTTAGAGCTGACTGAAACTACAAAAAAAAAAAATCAGATCTTGCCGCTTCAGTAAAACAGGTGATTGTCTTGTAAATTAAAAAGCAATTTAACCAGTCTTAAATGGTTACAAAAACAAGGATGTTTGTTACAATAGCAATGCATTACTAAAACTTCAAACTGAATGGAAAAAATGGAAAAAGCATAACACATTTATTTTAGACTAGAGATTTTGGCATCTAATGTCAGAACAACAGTGATTTTCATAATGATTAATGAAACAAGCAAGGTCTGTATGCAACACTATGCATCTATGTAGTGACACACACACACACACACACACACACACACACACACACACACACACACACACACACACACACACACACACAC
>JAOEHI010001123.1:0-12990 GCA_025447815.1 Percopsis transmontana
AAATATCGCTTGTAGCGTATACCCTGTTCTCGCCTGCGTGTGGTTTCCCTCTGGCTCGCACTTGCTTTCACCATCCATCCTCCGACTCTTACATATACCGTGATATATACCGTCCATGCTTAAAATTATACCATGATATCAATTTTCGGCCATACCGCCGAGCCCTAACAGGGCGCACCACTAACGTTAGCATTGCTATGACAGTTTTCCTCAAATTTGATATAAAAAATAAAAAAATCGCAATATATAGCCTTACTTACAGTATCCTAATATGTCACAATATATTAAATCGTAACCCCTGCATCATGATACGTGTTGTATCGTCAGATTCTTGCCATTACACAGCCCTACTGCACAAAGCAGTCGCTTAAGCAGGGACGAGCTCGCAGAGGGACGGATGGAAGACTGTAATGGCCATTTCTGGATCAATCAGGTTCTTTACAGAGACAGTAAAACAGTTTTAAGAGCCCCTTGTCACACTTTCCTCCTAGGTAAATAGACATCAAGTGAGGCTGTTGGGGGAGAGGCATTAAGTGGGTGCACTTTATGGGGTGTTTCTGAAAATCAAGGAACGATCCTTAACGGCTGCTATTTAAAGAATGCTATGTCATTAAATCTCACAAAATGACTGTTCCAAATGTCTAGCATCCTTTTCATTTTACCATGGACTGAGTCCTGACTGCACCAGGGATCTGTTAATAGGAAAGATAAACTAGGATTTGAGATTTGAGATTCATTTCCAAGAGTTGGTCATATGTTGCAGCATTACTACTGAGTACAACACAGCCTTTTGCAATGTAGCCCATGTCTTTAACTAGCTGAATTGTTTCAAACATAGGCCTAGGGCTGGTCAGTGTATTATAACACATTAAATATTGTTATGTACATTGCAACAAGTTACTTACCCACAAAATGCAAATATTTTAGTAATATCTAGAGCTTAAGCAGTGATTGATATTTTAATACAACTAAATTCCTTATCAGCATCAGCTAGTAACAACATATAACTTTTCCTTCGATTAGGAAAACGCCAGTCTATGCGTCTAAACGATGCGTCTATAAAGGCTTTTGTGAAGAATGGAGCATGACTGAAACATACACCATGCTGCTCTGCTTTGATTTCACTTTCACTAAACAGGAAGTAACAAACTAAGCCTGATTAATTACATTTGCCAGCAGGGGGCTCTAAAACCACTAAACAATTAACAGTCCAACACAGGCGCTCTGAGCGGTCTGCGGCTGCAGCCCCATACACAGCAGGTTGTGATTCACTGTGTGTTGGAATACATTCCATCTGTAACCATCGTTCAAATGTTCTGCCACAGTAGCCTTTCTGTGTGTTTGTTGCGCTCATGCATCGATGAGCCTTGTCACATGGTTCGTCCCTCCTCACATCACTGTGGGTAGGTACTCACCACTGCTGACCAGGGGCACCCCACAAAAGCCTTGCAGTCTGGAAGTAGCGCCGACCCAGTCGCCTGGCCGTGCCATTTTGGCCCTGGTCAAAATGGCTCAGGTCTTGCCTACCCATTTCTCCCGCATCCAACACGTTGACAAGAAAAGACTGTTCGCTTACCGCCTAATATATCCCAGACCATGACATGCGCAATTGTTACGAGTTGATCAACCTTATTATAAGGAGTGGTCACAATGTTGCCCTAAGTTAATGGAAATGCAGTGCCTCAATGAAAGCATCAACAGCATCCCTACTAGTAGATGACTATGGCACAAAGGTATAATCAATGTGCAAAACTTAATTAACAATATCTGTAATGTTTTACAGGAAAACACTTATTATAAACACGTATATATATGCCTGTATATATGAAGCGCTATGGTCTTTTTCACCTATTGTACTAATGGCGCATTAACAACATTAAGTACTCATAGTTTTAAAAGAAGTTTGTGGCTTTAATGTTAATTCAACAATTTTTTTTGTAGTGCCTTTAAAAAATGCAGAGACAACTCAATGTATTATTCTTGTGGATTAAATTAAATTGTGGATTAAAATTAGATATCTTAATACTAGAAATACATACCACAAGTGGGAATCATTTACTGTAGATTTATTGACTTGCAAATAAAACTAATGACAATGTAAAATATACTTTTTCCTTACTCTGACAGCCAGAGGGATCCTCTTGCCTTAGGCCGAAGAAGCCATACTTGCAGCGATCACAACGTTGCCCTTCCACGTTGTCCTTACAGATACAACGACCTGACACAGGGTCACATAATCCACTGCCCTCGCTACCAGCTGGTTCACATTCACAGGCTTGAAAATAAGGATGGACAGGTAGTTATAATAATATTTACATCAACATGTGGAATGAAAACAAGAATTAAGACATCTTCCTCAAGGATTCTCACAGGTAGGCGGGGCATGTTTGGGACTATAAAACCTTTCAAAACAGAGTCTAACACCCTAACCACTTAGTCTATCGTGCCTCTCGTCGTCTGGGTGTTGGACTCCAAGCCGGAGTAGGTCTACCTGGAAGCATCCTTGATCAAGATGCCGGCTTTTGAAGTTACTTTGGATAAAAGCATCTGCTAATTGTAAGTATTTTGAGAGATACTGTTTGTAATATAATGCACATTTGAATATTATTTATTTATTTAATAATGAATTGTTAAATATTATTGGACCGCCAATATTTTAACATAACAGTTTCTGTCTGTTGACATAGATAATATGTTATGTAATGATATTGTTCTTGTACCCTCATCATTAATGGGGATATTAATTATTCCACCGATTCTGGTGGAATAATTTATCTATAATAAAAATGTGTGAGAACTTACGGATACATCCCTGTATGTCTTCTAATGACTTCTGTGGATCCTGGTAGAAGTATGGTCTACAGCGCTCACACTGAGGCCCAATACGGTTATGTAGACAGTTCTCACACACACCTCCGCTCACTCCACCCGTGACCTTAAAGCGCGCAATATCAAAGTAGCATGACTCAGAGTGGCCGTGACAGTTACATCCTAGAAAAATGGAGACATTGATAAATCAATATTGTCTTAATATATGAATATATTTAATCTGGAGATCAATAAAGTGTACAGTGGTGCTAGAAAGGGTTATGAATTCTTTGGAATTATCTGGATTTCTGCATGAATTGTGAACCCTTGTATTTAGTAACTGGAAATAATGCAGAAATCTAATTCCAAAGGGTTGACAAACTTTCTAGCACCACTGTATGTCTACAAGTACAACATTTGTTAATGAATGTTAAATTACTTCTGCAGATGTTTAGTCCATGTTCACCTCCTGGCCTCCAGGGGGTGTCATTGTGAAAGTCTTGGCATCTCTCACAATTATCACCCACTGTGTTGTGTTGACATACACAGTGACCATGAACCTGTAAGTAAACCACACCACTGTCAAACTATTTGCTACACCCACATGCACAATTACTTGTAAAAGGTAAAAGCCCAGTGATAAAAGGCATGTTACATGATATGGAAATACCCTGCCAAAAAGAAGACACATGGAAAATGGGTGCTCTATTTTCACATGATTTCAGGTGACGTCTTCGTGCAACAAAAAAAGGCAAACGACTTTGTATTAGCCCAGTCTCATGAGATCCAAAACCAGCCAGGCATTTGGACTGCAGCTCAGAGAAGTAATTTCGGACTTATCTGTTTGCGTGTTTCCTGTATATCTCCAGGTTATCTGCTGGCGCTAAAAAAGTATTTGAGCTAACAGGCCTTTAGGTCAACACAGGTCCCCTTTTCCCTCAAAATTTGAAATAAATAAATAATATAAATAAATATATAAATTACTTTGCGATTACACTTTCAATGTGTGCTTTCACCTTGTCATAGTTCAAATTAGTTTGCTATTTTACTGATATTTTTAATGCAGTCCCCAGCACAAAAAGGCTCGGTTTTAATGAATAGTTAAAGCGATATTGAACTTTCGGTTAAAAATCCGTTACTCTATGGCTTACTTACTACCAGTGATGTGCCTGAACGCGTTCATTGAACGATAGTTCATGAACGAATGAACGCGTTCATATTTTGGGTGAACGTGAAATGAACGTACTGTATTTCTGCCTGATGAACGTTACTGTGAACTAGTTCATTCTGGTGCCTGTGAACGGAACGCTCTCTCAGTTCAACTTAGTTCTTTAGGGTGCCAGATTTCTATAGAGCCTTCCACGCGAAAACCCCGCTAAAACACACCGTAAACCGGCCTTAATATGTAGCGGAAAAAACACGCTATCTGGCGACACCAGCCACCAGGGTCGCACCGCCGCATCAAAACAAAAAGCAGCATGGAGGCGACAGCAGCATGCAGTCGAAAAAGCATCAAGGTATGATCATTTAAACTAGTTTTATGACAAGTTCGGCGAGGATGGGAAAAATCTCACATTTCTGCCCGCCGGCTTTCAAAAAGAAAATCCGCACGTCAGTCACATCCACAGCAAACTTGAAACGGCGTTAAAGCAACAATGAGGAAATTTGTTCCCCTCAATGTTAATGTAAACCCTGGTTGGATAAGTGTAGCAGGTTGATTGGTCGCGGTGCTTTCAATCACTCTAGCTCCTTGACCAATCAGGAAGTGGCTGCATGGTATATAGGTAAGGGTTGTTCTTTTGACCCACTAGAACTACATTTCTGCTTTGGGTTCCCTTGCTGCTGTGGTGCGCCATTCTGCTGTTTTGTCTCTACCGACTTTTTGGTACAACTATTCGCCTAAGGCCTCTCCAGGCGTTGAACACCTGCATACGTCAGTCCTCGTCGTTTTGTTGACAACTGGCCAGCGTTGCAAATACCTGTTGCCCAACGCTGAGTGCCCATCAGGCGCAGTAGAGTGATTGTGTAATTTGTGTTATTTTTGTTTAACTTTTATTTGTGTTGGAACTGGGTTTATTTGTTAGTCTTTTGTTGTTTTTGTTTGGTTTGAGGCAGCTATAAGTCATTCTTGGCTGCCTAGAGTCATCTTAGATTAAAGTCATGTTCATTTATGTACTTTGCTTTGTTTTTCCCCGATAACTGTGTGTATTTTCTCCGAAGGTGTCGGTGTCCCTGGTGGTGGTGTCTCCCTTCGGTGTGCTGTGTTTCCCCCCCCTTTTTGTGGTTTATTGAGTTTTTCCTATAGTGTGTCTGTGTCCATGTGTGATTGGGGTGATCCTTCCCTGAGATCCCACACCCCTGGACCCCGTCCCTCACTGGTAAGGCCTCAGCACTGTTCCCGTCCTATTTGCCTATTTTTGTGTATGGTATTTTAGTGGCATTTTATATTTGACGGATTGTATAAATAAAATTGTTTTTTTATTGGAACTACGTCTCTGGCTCTTGCAAAAATCGAACCGGTGTGCTTTTTGTATTTTGGTGATCTAACTATCAAGCAATTTAATTCCATTCTCGGGGTAAAATTCCCCGGGTGGCGTTGTTTGTTTCCCTTTGGGTCTAGGCGTTGAGCGGGCCAAACAGCCGCTCCACACCAAAAAGTCCCACTCGCCACATAAGGATTCAAAATTGGATATGAAGATGAAATGTGACACATAGTTTCAGTTTTAAAACTGGTAAAATAATTGCTGTCTGTGGTTTTATATGGGCTGTGGCAATAATTTTAAAAAATAATTGCTCACAGCAACATATGTAAAAAAAAGAACTATGAACTAGTTCATTTTTGGAATTGTGAACTCAAAATTTTGAAGTATGAACTATGAACTGAACTAATTCATTTTATGTGTGAACTGAACATTGAACTAGTTCATGTAGAAAATGAACTTTGCCATCACTGCTTACCTCAATATAAAATCCCCTTCACAACATATAGCTCCTTTCACCAAAATGGGCCACGCCCTAAACATTCATAGGCATTCATTATTTTACTTTTTTTGTTAGCATGGTCTGTAGATCATCCCTGCCAAATTTGATAAGGAACGGAGCAACAGCCTGCTGAGTAAGTTTTCCGCAAATTCAAGATGGCGAAAAATGACCGATGACTGTAAAAGTACAGTGAAAGGGGAATTATGATTCTAGGCCAATCATCAGTTGTAGGTTAAAATGTGAATTTCATTGTGGAATAATTGAATGAAATTTAGGGATATAGAGATAACTCTTAAGTCAAAACAGGCCAAGACCAAATTAATTAGTCAGTTGTAGAAAAATGACTTAGCTAAATTTTGATTAGATTGTCTGTAGATGATCTACGCCACTTATGGTTAGAATCTGACCAACGGCCTAGGAGGAGCTAGTAAAAGTAGTTATTTTTTAGAAAATTTAAGATGGTGGAAAATCTTTAATGGCTTAAATTGACAACATTGAGAGTGTTTAACTCTGTATGACCTAGGGATTCCAGTGGAAAAGGGTGAATTTTGTTTCTATAATGAACGGTTTAAGAGTTGAGATTTTATGTGACCTCAAGTTTGAAATGTTGGTGGCGCTAGAGGGATGGATGGACTGACCTATAAGTTGGTGTATGGACAGTTGAAAGGGACCTCTGTGAATGTGCAAAGTCTGATGCAAATTTAACCATGGGATGTAGTGGCTGCCATAGACTTCCATGGCAGAACAATAATAAGAAAACTAACAAACAATAAGGTCCTCGCCACTATAGTGGCTTGGCCATTAATAAAAAACCTAAACCAACACATGCTGTGTCCAGGTATACAATACACTAAATATTAAATCATATTAGAGATAGATACTTTATTGATCCCGAAGGAAATTCAAGCATCCAGTACCAGCATGCAAACATACTGTGGGTAGAAAACAAGCCACAACCAGCATACTTGAATGCCACAGACCAAGACACTTCTTTCTTGTCCTCAGAAATTATAGATTTATCAAATGATATACATTATATATAATAAAATATATTATTTTATATATGTTATCAAATGTGTGTTGAATCCACAGTGAAAAACATTAGTAAAAAGAAATGTTTCACTTTTACGTCACGTTACATCAAGATGCAAAGCATTATGACATTTCTCTATTGCCTATTACGGAATGCCGAAATATTTCAGATCCTTAACTCGGGTATTATAATAACACACACTGAAATTGCATACTATTAGTATGTAATTCTAATTCTAGTATAGAGAATTCCAACAAAGCTATGGCGTATGGAGCCTGTTGTGCTAAATAAACTGACTCACGATTGCACGCTTACCTTGCCTGGCTCCCTGAAGACATCCCCCCTGCTGCCGTCTGCAGGCATACACTGGCTGGCATGGCCATTACAGAAACAGTTACCCCAGACCACCATTTCATAGATGGCATAGTAGTACTTCTCCTCTGGTTTCCTCCGTTTTCGTCCCAGCAGGGTGTCACCCAATGTGAAGAGATGGGTAAAATTGACCCGTATGTTGGTCATTGTGATTAAGTCTAAGGATGATGGCAAATGTAGTTAGAAAAAAAATGGTTGTCTCTGGTTCTTATTCACCTATACTTCATAAGCAGTCATAGGGACCCAGGCATCTGTTACTCCAAACGATTTAATTCAATTTTAACTTTAAACTTATATGTTGAGAGTTTATGAAGGGCAAACTGATTGCACATTGGCGTCATGGTAGCGCTATAATAAACAATAAAATGTAAAAATATTGAAAGCCCACGCCCCTCACCCAGTTATACCTACAACGCTAATTTTCGTCTATAGTCCCTGTGAAGGAGACAAAACACCTTATTTTTATGTTTTTATGTTGATGGTGTCCATACCAATATGTGCCTTCAGGTTTTGCCAATAATCCCTGCCTATGTGTTTCACTAATGATCCCCTACCTTGTTTCTTGTTGCGGAGAAATGTACACATCACAGTACATTTTAAAGCCTTATTTTGCATTATTGGTGTAACTGTTTTTTTGGGACATTTTATTCTATTTTATGTTCAGATATGTTGAACTGCAAAATTAGTATTACAGATTTCAAAAGGACAGGGAGAAGAGGAAAAATGAGCTGTGGAGACCCACAAAATTACTGGCGTCACCATCGCGGCAGAGACTCCTGATCCCAGCTGGAATCCAGCACCATCATTTTTGTCCTACCCTTGATTATGTCATTATTTTTACCTGTGTTTTCACCATTATTTTCACCTGCCCATGTATATTTAAGCCCCATATTTTCTGTTGTTCCTCGCTGAGTCCATTTGGGTCCGCTCCACCTTTGCTTACAGGGAGCTGACATCGGTCATCACAAGGAAGTTCTCCACTCACTCAATGAGAGCATGGAGAGGCTCAATACAGGTCTAACCATGCTTACGGCACATGTCCAGACTGCCGCCCCACTACCTAGCATCACTGCTCCGACCACCCAGTGCGACTGTTCCTGGCAGCCATCGAGAGCCTCATCTCCCGTTACCAGAGCGTTATAGGGGAGATTTAGGACAGTGTAACTGACTTTTTTGACTCAATGCTCGCTGATTTTTGAAATCCAGTCTTCTTCGTTTCCATCAGACTGTTCCCGCAACGGGTACCTGATCACCTTACTCCCAGTCAATCGCTGGGGATTCCCAGCACACTACTAACCCATCCTCAGGAAGTTAGTGCTTTGGACACGTCATGTGACACGTCAAGGCTACAACCATCCCGGTTATTATACACCTCATCAGTTCTACACAGACGTTCTTGGTCACCCTTAATTTCGGCTGCACAATCCCCAGATTGCCTGGGCAGCGGGCAGTGTCAGGAGGTGGAGCGACTATTGACTGGCTCACTGTCTACTCTCCGCCTCTGCATCAGCGTACAATTCCAGTGGACCAGATCTTTCTCTAAGAAGTTTATCACATGCTGGCGAAGGTGTTCAATAAGTGCCGCACAGCTCAACTACTGAGCTACAACTACCACAAAGACCTTATGACTGCGGGAACTCTAACATGGAACTACACCTCCCAAGGGGCATTTATACTCTCTCTGGTCCTGACTGGTCATGGAGAAATGCATCTCCAAAGGACTCACCAATGGGATTGTAAGCCCTTCTTTGTCACCTGCTGGAGCAGGTCAATAAGAAGGACTGCTCGTTGTGCCCCTGCAAAGATTACAGTGTTTGAATGACATCACAGGAAAGAACCGCTACCCCTTGCCTTTGATTATGGTGATGATGATTGATTCAATCTGCTTCAGGGAGCCACTGTTTTTACTAAATTGGGTTCATGCGATGCCTACCATTTGGTACGGATAGCGTTCAACACTCCTTGCAGACACAATGAATTCTTGGTCCTCCCGTTTGGTTTCACAAATTCCCTTGCTGTTTCACAATCTGGTCAATGATGTTCTAGGTGATATGAATAACAAATTTGTATTTGTATACATTGATGATATCCTGATCTTCAAGGACATGAGCTCCCAGCACACCTGCCAGGTTCAACAGACGCTGCTTGAGAACTTTATGTTATGACATAAAAATGGGAGTTCCTTAACCTTCTTGGGGTTTGACATTTCAGCCAGCAGCATTCAAATGGACGAGGCCAAGGTAAAAGTTGTAGTAGATTAGCCATACCCCACGATCCGTAAAGAGCTGCAGCGATACTTAGGTTTCGCCAATTATTACCGCAGATTCACTCGTAACTGTGTTGTGGTGACACCCCTCTGCTCTACCCAGGTTCCCTTCAGGTGGAGCCTGGAGGCAGAGGAGGCATTCACAAACCTCAAACAGCAATTCACCTCTGCTCCAATCCCGATTCAGCTAGATCCTTTTCGTCAGTTCATCATGGAGGCAGACGCTTCGGATGTGGGTGTAGTGGTACTCTTGTCTTAACGAGCATCTACTGACCAGAAGGTAGACCCATGTGCTTTTTTTCCACAGAGCCTCTCGAGGGCTGAGAGGGGCTATGATGTGGGGAATAAGGAGCTGCTAGCTGTTAAATTTGTGTTAAGTTGGTGTCTGCCGTCACTGGCTAGAAGAGGCTGAGCAACCTTTCCTGGTTTACACTGACAAGAATCTTGAATATATTAAGTCTGGACTTTCTCACTGGTTTACCCTCTTCCAAAGACCATCATCCTTACTGTCTAAGATGGCCCATTTTATGAGTGACATGGTGTCGGGGACCGCAATTCATCTCCCAGTTTTGGAGGGCTTTCTGCTCACTATTAGGTGCCACAGCAGTCTCTCGTCTGTATTTCATCCACAGACAAACGTCCAGACCAAAAGAGCCAACCAGTACCTGCGTTGTCTCAAACCCTTGAGCAGGTGGCTGGTATGGGTGGAGTACATGCAGAACACGCTGCTCTGTTCGGCCACCTGACTCATCGATGGCCAGGAGGCTTTCAGGGTGAGACGCCTCGTCCGTTCTCGGCACCATGGCAGGGTAATCCAGGACCTTGTTGAATGGGAGGGTTACGGGCCAGAGAAGAGGAGCTGGGTTCCATCAAGGTCTATCCTCCTTGATCTGGATCTCATAGTGGACTTTCATGTCCAGCACCCTGAGATGCTGAGATCCATAGTTTTTGTCCTACCCTTGATTATGTCATTGTCTTCACCTGTGTCTCCCTATGTATATTTAAGCTCCGTTACAGTTTGCTTCCCATATTTGCCTCTATTTTAGCCCTCTTGTACTTTTGGATTATCTCGTTGGATTATCACCTCTGCCTTGCCCCTCTGTACATTTGCCATTCTTCCCATTGTGTATCTGACTATTGGATTACTGTCACGATTTCAGTTAACAGATCGTTGTACTACACACTGCTTTCCTCTCTACAACTGGTTCCTCACCACACTTCAGGGTCAGGCTCGTCCGAGGGCACACACTAGTCTGATGAACACTCATCAGTTCATCTGAGTCATCTTTGATACAAAGTTACAACAAAGCGGTCCTTTAAGAGGATAGTGTAGACAAATGTACAGTATAACTACTATTTTGTCACTTTTGTGTTGCCGTAGAATATACAGATACCGCGAGAGCAGGAAGTCACGAGAGAATAACTGCCCTCGATAACGGCTTATACAGGAGAGTTTATCCTGTGTATGTTCTTCGTGTTTATAATAAATGCATGTTCTCAAATGGAATTACTTCCTTGTCGGTCCATCTACAGATTTTATTTTTCAACCTAGTCCTTTTTTACTATCTACTATACGTAGCACAACCACACTAATACTGTAGCTTTATAATGTATTTGAATTACTGTTAAATTATGCATGTCTGCTTCCTGTTTCCGGCATATATTGAGCTAAAACCTTATTAAAAGCATGATATACCGTATATACTAGAGTGTACACTAAATGCACCTGGGAGCATCATACTTGTACCTTGAATATGGAGTGCATATGGGTTATATATTTTAAAGGTAGGGTCCAGAGCCTTCAGTACTACCTGTTCGAAAAATATAAAAGACATATTTCAAAGGATAATGTAAGTAACAAGTTTATATATAATATTTCATATTGTCAACATAGTCTACAAACATACAATGTGTTGCTTCCACAAACAAAAATACAATCATCCTGTTCATCATAATAATGAATTATGCTGACCAACTATGTAGCTATGTGACTTGTTTTACAAATTTCTTGGACAACGGAGTTGTATCGTAAATGCTATATCAGCTATTGGCTATTGCTATCCAATGCTTATTAGTAGGAGAACTACATTGTATGATTTGTTCTTTGTAGGCTATTTTGACAATGAGGAAAATATAAAATAACAATATCACAACCATGTTCTATATATTTTTTAAATCCACAAAACAGACAAGGGAAAGGCTATTGTAACAACGGTGTGTAATAGACGAGAGTAAGCGTGAGCCAGCGAAACACACACAAGCGGAGTTCCAGGAGAAACGCTATTAAGCGTCGATTTAATACACAAAACACACACAGGGCATAAGCCAAAACAATGCCCAACAACTCCTGGGGTTGTTGGGGAAACTAAATACTAACTTGAACTAATGCCTAATGTCCTGCACCTGTGGGCCTAATCCTCCACAGGTGCGCTGCGGGGGAAGGAGGCACGATGCGCGCATAGCCGTGAGCGCGCCGATCGTGACAGTACCACCCCTCTAAGGCGCGCCTCCCGGCGTCGTCTTTAGCCCGGTGAGGTCCCTCCGGTGGCCGGACCAGGGATGAGTGACAGCGGCTGGGGCCCTCAGGAGGCCGGACCAGGGACAAGGGACAGCGGCTGGGGCCCTCAGGAGGCCGGACCAGGGACGAGCAGCCGAGGCTGGGACCCTCTAGTGGCTGGGCCGATGGACTCTGTTGTGCAGCGGCTGGCGAGGGCAAGCCAGCGACAGCTCCGGAGGCTGGCTGCGAAGGGATGAGCTCCTCAACGGCTGGAACTGGTTTCAGCTCCAGCGGCTCGAGCGAGCTAGCGGCAGCTCCTGGGCAGGGCTGCGGCGGGCTGAGCTTCTCGGCGGCTGGACCTGGTTTCGGCTCCAGCGGCTCCAGCGAGCTAGCGGCAGCTCCTGGGCAGGACTGCGGCGGGCTGAGCTTTTCGGCGGCTGGACCTGGCTTCGACTGCAGCGGCTCACGCGAGCTAACGGCAGCTCCTGTGCCGGACTGCGACAGTGGCTCTTCGGCGGCTGGGTCAGGCAACGACTCCAGCGGCGGAAGTGAGCAAGCGGCAGCTCCTGGGCAGGACCGCGCCGGCGGCTCCTCGGCGGCTGGGTCAGGTGATTAATCCAGCGGCGGGAGTGAGCAGGCGGCGGCTCCTGGACAGGACTGCAGCGGGCGGAGCTCCTCGGCGGCTGGCCCTGGCATTGGTTCCAGCGGCTCGAGCGAGCTAGCGGCAGTTCCAGTGCCGGACTGCGACGGCGGCTCTTCGGCGGCTGGGTCAGGCTTCGACTCTAGCGGCAGCTCCTGGGCAGGACTGTGGCGGGATGAGCTCCTCGGTGGCTGGACCTGGCTTTGGCTCCAGCGAGCTAGCGGCAGTTCCTGTGCCGGACGGCAGCGGCTCCTTGGCGGCGGCTCCTGGGCAGGACGGCAGCGGTTCCTCGGCGGCTGGGTCAGGCAACGACTCCAGCGGCAGGAGTGAGCAGGCGTCAGCTCCTGGGCAGGGCCGCGGCGGCAGGGCCCTGCCGCCGCCTGCTCACTCCT
>JAOEHI010001124.1:0-12990 GCA_025447815.1 Percopsis transmontana
GGAGGCCTGCATGTCAGAATGCCATCACCTGCTCATCTTCCACGCCCCCGCTCTCTCTCTCTCTCTCTCTCTCTCTCTCTCTGTGTCTCCCCTCCCATTCCCCTGGTGCTCTCCCAGCATGATCACCTCTCTCCCCCTCTCTCCCCCTCTCTCTATAGTGACACAGAGGTGGCAGAAAGCCCTCCTATCTTTGCCTTCTTGCCCAGTATTAAGTATTCCAGCTTTGAGAACCCTGCTTAAAAATCCGTAGTGGTATCGAGCTAGCTAATTTATTTTCACTGCATCTCTAGTGGTAATTTCTAAGAAGAATAACTAGCCCACACTCACGGGTCTAACCTGGAGACTTGCTGATGAACCTTCATGCCCGGGAGGAAAGATAGAATAGAGTTTGTATGCAAAGCAGCAGAGGAAGTACATGCATCAGCCAGAGAAAGGGGGAATTCAGGCTACAGCCTGCCTCAAACCCCTCTCTGCACCAAAAACTAGAATATTGATTGTTGTTCGCCTGCCTCGCCTCATTACCTGAGTCCTCATTTAGACTGCGGGGAATGTGCACTTTTTTGTTCCTGCGGAGCGCAGTCTGAGATAAACAACACGTCTCAAACGGTGGGGTCAATGGGCGATATCTAAAGCTAACCTCTGCCGAGTAGGGGTGAAGCTAACTAGAGCTAACCTCTGCCAAGTAGGGGTGAAGCTAACTAGAGCTAACCTCTGCCGAGTAGGGGTGAAGCTAACTAGAGCTAACCTCTGCCGTGTAGCGGTAAGGCTAACTAGAGCTAACCTCTGCCAAGTAGGGGTGAAGCTAACTAGAGCTAACCTCTGCCATGTAGCAGTGAAGCTAACTAGAGCTAATCTTTGCCGTGTAGCGGTGAAGCTAACTAAAGCTAACCTCTGCCGAATAGGGGTGAAGCTAACTAAAGCTAACCTTTGCCGAGTAGGGGTGAAACTAACTAGAGCTAACCTCTGCCAAGTAGCGGTGAAGCTAACTATAGCTAACCTCTGCCAAGTAGCGGTGAAGCTAACCAAAGCTAACCTCTGCCATGTAGCGGTGAAGCTAACCAAAGCTAACCTCTGCTGAGTAGGGGTGAAGCTAACCAAAGCTAACCTCTGCCGAGTAGGGGGGAAGCTAACTATAGCTAAACTCTGCTATGTAGCAGTGAAGCTAACCAGAGCTAAGCTCTGCTATGTAGCGATGAAGCTAACCAAAGCTAACCTCTGCCAAGTAGGCGTGAAGCTAACCAGAGCTAATTTCTGCTATGTAGCGGTGAAGCTAACCAAAGCTAACCATTGCCGAGTAGGGGTGAAGCTAACCAGAGCTAATTTCTGCTATGTAGCGGTGAAGCTAACCAAAGCTAACCTCTGCCGAGTAGGGGTGAAGCTAACCAGAGCTGGTGTCCACCCAGTACCACAGAATAAGGAAGCAAATGTGAGGACCTAAAGGAGCACGCCCCAGAACCGTTTTTCCCCATGTTCTGAGCTCTGTGCTGGGAACAAAGCAGAGTGGTACTCAGGATAGAGGTCGTCTCTCCAATCTGCTTGGTGCTCGTCCGTGATGAATGAGCCCCGCTCAAGGACTCCTCCCCAGGTGCACCGACAATTGGTGAACTCTGGTCCTGCCTGGCCTCTGAACTCCTCAGCTGAGGAGCTTGTCCCTGTTTATGGCGTACGCACGTTTGTGTCTCTGTGTCAATGACTGTGTGTTTCTGCGTTTCTGTGTCTGTGAGAGAGAGCTAGACAGACAGACACACAGACAGACAGAGGAGACAGACAGACAGAGGAGACAGACAGACAGACAGAGGAGACACACAGACAGACAGAGGAGACACACAGACAGAGGAGACAGACAGACAGAGGAGACAGACAGACAGACAGAGGAGACAGACACACAGACAGACAGACAGACAGACAGAGGAGAGAGACAGAGGAGACAGACAGACAGAGGAGACAGACAGACAGAGGAGACAGAGAGACAGAGGAGACAGACAGAGAGACAGACAGACAGACAGACAGAGGAGACAGACAGACAGAGGAGACAGACAGACAGACAGAGGAGACAGACAGACAGAGGAGACAGGCAGAGAGACAGACAGACAGACAGAGGAGACAGACAGACAGACAGAGGAGACAGACAGACAGAGAGACAGACAGACAGAGAGACAGACAGGCCCAGAGTTTCCAGGCCCATACTGGGGTTTAGACAGAGTAAGCTTGGTCGCTAACGGTGTTAAAATCTGCTCCTGCCAACACATTCTGAGGCGCCCAATATGTAAGCCCTAGGGACTGCATAGGAGGTATGATAAGGAGGTGTGTGTGTGTGTGTGTGTATCTGGGTTGGTTTAGTGGAGACAGGGGCGGTCTCTGCTGCATCCAGGGCTCGCAGAAAATCAATACGGGAGCACCGGTCCTCCTCTAATGGAGGCAACACGGCGAAGACATGAGGCTGTTGCCACCAGACACATATAACGCGATTCCCTCGTCGCCCATCGCATTGTAGCTGAAAGTTGTCCGCTAGTGGACATTCCGGACCCTGGTTGCCTAGGTATCCCTCTTGTGTATTTCCCACCCAAAATGTTTGTCAGTCAACGGTATCCTCAGCTCCTGTTGGTAGTCGCCTCATTGCGTCGCCTCAAAGCTGAGATTGGTTCATCTCGCCAGCGGTTATTTCCCCCGTCATCGCTACAAGTCGCTGAGTTTCATTGACATTCCGTGGTCTCGTCGCTGCTAGTCTCTTCCAGCGGGTCTGGGGCTTGAGAGAAAATTCTGCTGCGCCGCTATGGAGAACGAGGAAGAGGGTGAGGAGGGATAAAGCATAGCAGGGATAGGGGTCCCGTCCGTGGGGAAGACTACAGCGGTAGTGATGGATGAGCGTGGGTAAGCAAGAAGCAAACATACAAATATAAAGACACAAGATTAATATGCAGCTGCGCGGCAGTGCTCTGTGGAGAGCAGAGGTGGGCACCGCGTTATTACACAAGTTTGCAGGAACAGATTGGCCCATTTACCAAATGGGTTGCTTCCCTAATAAGTGCCTTTCTAGTGGTAAAGAATAAAATGAGAATATTAGCCTCTTGCACAGAGCAGACGCAGAGAGAGAGAGCACAATGCACAGCCAACACATTAGGGAAAATGTTTTTCATTACTTCAACAAAGCCTCCTAGCCACTTAGCGAACATGTACTCCTTAGAGAGCAGCGTTGGGGTCGGTACTCAAAAAAAGCAATACATTACACATTACTCAATTTACTCCCTGTAGAAACCAATTCATTACACTACTCTTTACATTACTTTTGCGTTACCCCGCAACATCGCCTGAGATGCATTGTCACCAGGGCTTGACCTTGGCACCCGCCCAGCAGCCAAATGCGGGTAGTATTCGGCAGTAGCGTGTGACACAGGCACTCTAACAAGCCACTTGGGCGGGTGGCATATTCTGTATATATTTTCTGGAATGGTAGTTTTCTCAAAAGGCATCCGAAGTAGTAAACTCTTTGCAAAGTGACACTACGATCCTACAACTCCCATGAGCCCCTGCACACACCGTTTGTTCATTCTATTGGTTCATTCTCAAGGCCCAGGTATACTACCAAACCCGTGGACGCCTCTCAAAAATAAATATTTTTTATTGCAATGTTTACACGCAATGCTTTACTTTGTAATCTGTTAAACACAACACTGTTAGAGAGATATACTACAAGGTGTGTGTAGATAAAGGAGGCAGATGTACATCTGTTTAAACCCTGGACTTCCCAGTCAGTAAGTCTGCCATCTTGCTCAAGGACACATGGGCTTGAACCCATGACCTTCCGGTTGGGAGTTGAAATACCCAGACCTCTAGACCATCCCGCCCCACAACAGAGCCAGAGACCCTGGTAGTCTAGAGGCATCACTGCTCCTCCACAGCACAGACGGAGCTCGTCTGAAAACAACTCACTTGTTCAGGACTGATGAACTTAATGACTGACACCTGTTCCGGCCTGTTCTCCTTCTGAACATGAAGCCCTCTGTCTCCAAGCCCACTTCTTTTCACCTCGTTCCTTCTCAGCCTTTCAATCCCTTTTCATCTCCTCCACTCCTGGTTTGAGTGACAAGGTATGAGTGCGCAAACGCACGCACGCACACACGCACACACGCACACACGCACACAAGCACGCACGCACGCAGTGTAAGGACCGTTTGCCTCTCTGGAAACACACTTGGCCTGTTGGACGCAGATGAAAGCTCCAGTCTAATATTGATCGCACCTGTTCCATCCACTTGAGCTGGAGCAGGCAGATGTAGAGCAGGGGTCAGAGGGAGGTCAGAGGACTGAAGCGTGTTTAACCCCGACGTGGGTGCCAGTCAATATCGGTGTGCATGCACGGATTAGTACACATGCTGCCAGCCTATAGACTCTAGCCTAGGGACCTGGGGCCTCATGACTATTGGACAGGGTTGATTGTTTGCAGTCTCAGCTCATCTCGACCGGGCGGTGGGGTGAGCGCTGTTCCATGCTCACTAACAGTGAGTGAGTGTGTGTGTGTGTGTGTGTGTGTGTGTGTATACACCCCAGCCTTTTATTATTAAACACTAGTTTTGGATCAATAAAACAGCTGTGCTACTTAACAAGCTACTTGAGGTGGAAAACGTGCGCTGCTACCGTGCGCTGCTACCGTGCGCTGCTACCGTGCGCTGCTACCGTGCGCTGCTACCGTGCGCTGCTGGCAAACTGGCCTGGAAAATTGGACGTAATTCCCCTTTAAACAGTGCATGCTATAGGGCGGGTGTTTGCTTATCTGTCTGTGTATGCAAACACTGCAAGCGGAATTGAACAGAGGCCATTAAGGCCATCGCCAGCGAGAGGTGTCTAGGCACGCAGGAGTAATGGTCTCCCACTCTGATGACCGCTGCTCTCCGGTCCGTTCATCATCGCGGGGAGACAGCGCCCCCCCCCGGGGTTCTGGTCGATAACGGCGGCACGCTCCAGGAACCACACGCGTATCTCACAATGCTTCACAAGACACTACACTGCCTGACGTTGCTGTAGTCATATGTGAGCTTTGGCTGGAAAACACCCTTTTATTTAGATGAAAAAGACCCCGAAAAAGACCCTTTTAGAGACCCTTATTCTGACACATACCTGTACTACTAGAGATGTGCGTGTGCTCTTGAATAAGATTTCAGATCGCCATCTTTTTCTGTGTTTGCAAATTAAGGTTTTTCTGCACTGATGTGCATTGTCCAATGATCTGTGGATATTGGGGGGGGGGGGGGGAGAGAGAGAGATAGGGAGAGAGAGTGAGAGAGCTCTCTATCCTCCATATCAGGAAAGGATCTGTGCGTCATTAGGTTCAGCAGGGCATGCTAATGTGGCCTCCAATTAATGACTTCCCCTGTTACTCTTCATAACCTATAGGCTTTCTGCCTTTGAGCTAACAATCCCACATAGGGTAACGCTTAACGTTTCGTCACCCATGGGGATGAATAAAAGGTCATCGTATAGTCAATAAGGGAATGATCATGGAGCAAGGACCCATCCCAAAATATATCCCAACTGGACCACAGGGGACCGGCCGGCCAGGTCTCATTTGTAATGCATGAAAACGTGTTGCGTTTGAAAACCAGGCCAGGTTCCCATTAGCAAACCGGTTTATGGGACCTTGCACTCCTGACACACTTCCATTTCACACTGTAACTTAACGCACCTCGAGAGAGAGAGAGAGAGAGAGAGAGAGAGAGAGAGAGAGAGAGAGAGAGAGAGAGAGAGACCCCTGTGTCACCTTGGTGTGTTTTTAGCCTAGCAGCAGGCTGCGGGACCGATGAGGACATTTTAATGGCTGATAGTTTAGCTGTCCATACCATTCCTACAGTACAGAGAAAACAGATTGTAATGTGGTGTGTGCCCTCTGTTCTGCTGACACTGCCTTAAAAACACGTACGCCACATCTAATGTTGCCGTTTGATTCACAGGAATGAACCAAACGGCAACATTTTCGGTCTAATGGTCTGGGTGTTGGACTCCCAGCCAGTAGGGGGCAGGATAGTCTAGTGGTCTGGGTGTTGGACTCCCGGCCAGAAGGTTGTGGGTTCGAGCCCCAGAGTTGGCCTACCTGTAAGCATCCTTGAGCAAGATGCCTAACCCCTACCTGCTCCATGTAATAGCACCATGTGATTGTAAGTCGCTTTGGATTACAGCTTCTGCTAAATGACCTCATTGGAATTGGTAGTAGTTTATCTAATAACCCTGACTGCTATGTCTTCATCCTGTTGGAGCGTAATACCGCAGGTCACCGGCGTTCCACTGCCATCTCCATGTTCACGCTGCATCTAAACGGGCTCATTTCTATGCTCCATGTCGGGCAGCCGGCGGTGAGCTGTGGCTCAGCCGTTATTGCGTTTCCACGGCGCCCAGTGCTTCCCAGCTACAGAGCTATCTGAGGCTGCTTATGGTGATCCGTCACCGGGACTCACTCTGCTCATCAATCCTGGCCGGCGCACCGGAAAAACCCTAGCGCTCGATTGGCCGGGTGTTGGCAGCGCCTCACCGGAGACGGGTTCTGATTGGCTCAGGAGGGTTCTTCATTAGCGAGCACTTGGGAAGCAGGCTGATACCCCATAAGGTTCTGAAGCATGTTGTGATAAATGGGCGCGCGCGCACACACACACACACACACACACACACACACACACACACAGTGCCTCCCTTCCCTCGCTGCATCATTCCAATACAGCAGCATTCTACTGCTGTATTAACCATTGTAAAAAGTGCTTACTGTGGCCTAAGTGCCGACATGCAAATGCATGCATCTACATTTTGGATGAGGCACTGCGAAGCCTGAGATGACCGTAGCAAAAGCATTCCAAAATAAAAGCCCCTCAGTGGCTTCTTGGCCAGGCTGTGCGGCACATAGATGTCTCTGCCCGATACCGACGGGAACGCAACGGAGCGGCAACGCTCGCCGATTCTGACAAACAGACGATAACAGGCGATGTTGGCAAGCTAGCTAGCGCAGTAGAACTAGCATGGAACGTGAAGCCATGGATTGAAAGCAGTCGCTATGAATGGTTTTAGTGTTTTCTTTTTCATTCCCGTTTTGACATATTCTAGTCCAAGGTGACACTTCATTGTTTACACCAAGATGACACATGAGTGAGCTGTTTTCACCGCGTGTGTTTGAACCACCCTTCCTGCTCGTGTGTGCGTCTGTGTGTGTATGAGACACACAGCCAGGAAGTGTGCATGGGTGTGTGTGTGTGTGAGACACACAAGGAGCAGGTGTGTGTCTGCCTTATCTCGTGCGCCACACTGCATCAGGGCTCTCCGACTCCTCCGCCTAAATCCCACACTATCATCTCGTTATCATCGCACCTGCAGGGGGTCTTTCAGCCAAACCCGCTCTCCTCCCACACTGCCCCCCCCCCCCCCATGGCTCAGCAAGGCGCAGAGAAAATGATGTTAGCAGTGGCCTGCCCGGGAGGAAAGGCTCAATAGAGGGGAGGAGAGGAACGTGAGTGGTGAATTAACCTCACAACCAAAAAAGGATAAGAACTGAAAACTCACTGCAGCTTGTTCAGTGGGATATTGAACCTTAGAGAAAGCCTCCACTGTGCTGTGTGGCTTCCTTAAGTCAATGCCAAATCCACACGTAGCCGTTGGCTTCGATTGTTTTCTCATAAACACACTTCCAATGTGTCTACAACACCGGTCGATGCGTTTCCTCGTCCTGCTTTTTCCAACTCGCCTCAAACAATACAAATGCAAATAGAACACTTCATCAGAGTGTCAGTGTAGTAGAGAGTGTTTGACTCCCACCCGGAAGGTCATGGGATCCAGCCCCGGTGTTGGCCTACCTGTAAGCATCCCTGAGCAAGATGCCTAATCCCTACCTGCTCCATGTCATACTAGTAACTGTACTCATTGTAAGTTGCTTTGGATGAAGGCGTCCGCTAAATGACCTGACTGTAACATAGTGCAGGCAGCTTCTCAGAGAGGAAGGGTTTGTGGACGTGTTTATCTCCTGGGACCTTACGTTCTCCACACAGGAAGCTCTCAGACCGAAGAGAGCGCACCATAAAGAATATGGATGGAGCCGCCCCAGGTGTTCCCCCAGGTGTTTACGAGCTCAGACGCTGCGACACACAGAGACAGAGTGTCCACTCTCCACCGTCTTCCCGGATTAATAATTGATCAGTGGAGCTAATAGGTATTGATTAGTGCTTTCATCCGCTCTTTATTGATCCACACAGACTGTGATCACTGCTCAAAGGAGGAACATGCACGGACGACACGCCCAAACACACACACACACACACACACGGCACTCAAACGCTGAATGTCAATCAGAATGAGAGGTTAAAGGATTTGAGCATTTAGCCAAACCAAAGTGATTCCTAACGAGATGACAGTGTGGGAATTCAGAGCACCAGAGCAAAGCACTGATACTGATACGTTTCTGTGAGTGTGCGTGTGTGTGTGTGTGAGCAACCATTCTCCAGTTCCAGTGCCCTCCTATTCACGGGCTACCAGACCCCCCCACAGAGGCCTGTTAACAGCTACGATTACATTACAGCAAGGTCCTTGAGCCCCACGACGGGTGACCCCTGAAGCTTACACAAGCCCCACTGCCTTGGAGGATGATGGGAATTACCACCACAAGACGGGGGGCCTGTCCGTCTGTCTGTCGGTTTATACCATTGTGTATAAGTCATCACAACATCAACATCACAGTATATATCTTGTCATTCACATTCATTTATGCTATTTGAATATCATTTAAATTACATTTAAAGCTCCTACTGACAATTTATGACTGTTTTTTTTTGTTGAAACTAAATCAAACTGTCATTTGTCGTCAACTGTCAGATCAAATTGTTATTTTTTAAAATTTTAACGTAGCTGATTGAGCAAATGCAAGCTCCAGCTTTGAATCGCTATTTGCTGAGAACGCCAATAGGCGTCAATACTTTCCCTAATATTCTTAGGAGTGAGCCAACTCGGCTTGGCGTCATCAATAGTGTCTTCCTTCACTAAACACCTCACCGTACTACCAAAATTCAGTTAATAAAGAACCTTTAATGCAACAGCAATGTCTGTAGCGGCTTTAGGAAACTGTTCAAAGAAGGACATTTAGTTTATTGCGTTTTATATTGGAGGCATTGCTTTTATAGCAGCAGACTCAGAGACAGACTCATGTAGGTTATTGATGTCTCTTCCAGTCAATAGCAAACTGCAATATTCTGTGTATGAAAGATGGATGCGGTGGCGATGGCAGAAGAGACCTTGAGAAGCCCAGCACCATGTTCACACAGCCTCCTGAGCTAAAAACGTCCCTCCTAAATGGCTGATTAAGGAGAAACTCCTAAAATAGTGTCACATTAGAGCTAAAGCCAGCTCCTAGGCCTGGGATCAGTTAGGGGTGGTGAAGAGGCAGCCCAAAACACTGAAGAGTAAATAACAGTCGTAAACAAACAAACAAACAAACAAACAAACAAACAGTAATTGGGTCACAGTTTTAAAATCATTTAAAAAAACAAGGTATCACCTCAATTGTATAAAAAAAAAACACACCAGGAGCAATCCAATGAGAGTGTAGACAACGTGTAACAGCCCAGGAGCAGCCCTCAATGATATCAGGTTGAAACAGGAGAATTTAGAACATATTGAACATGTTGCTGCTTAATGGAGCTTTAAATACCAGCAGTTGACAGCGGTTGACGTCCCCTTTGTTCTGGAACAGTAATTAGCCATCGTGTGATGGCACGAGTAAACCTGCTCAGTGAACACAGTCAGGTGTACTGGGCCCATCGTCACTACTACTTCTAAGGACAGGGTGAAAACAACCCAACCAAACCTACAGTATACACACACACACACACACACACACACACACACCCTTCCACCCCAACCCATAGGTGCAGTCAGTTAGCGCTGAGTAGGGTGCGTTAGGTGTGTGGCGACGAGACTGAACGGGAGGGGGGTGCGCGCCTACTCTGGGAACTTTTTACTCAGAAACAGGTTTATTCTGGAGCAACTCACTGCGGTGCTGTGCTGTATTTCCTCATCTTCCTCATCTTCCATTCACAACGCAGGGGAAGGAGAGATGAAAGTGGGGGAAAGGAGGAGAAATGTGCCGACTACAGTACTCTCTGGGTGTGATGGGGTCTTTAATGTCTCCATTGACAGTGCTAATATAATCTTAGTATAGTTATAAGCCGCCCAATCCCATAACCTGCCACACATCTATGAGACTCCATAAGCAGCTCTACGTATCAGTAGCAGCGTTTCCATGGACCTGCTTAATGCGCGTTTTGAAATAGCGAACTAAAAAACTAGTAATGGAAACGTGTGGATTTTGAAAAAACTCTCAAATATCGCCTGCTCACGCTGCTCAGAACTAAACCGTTCCTCAGAAGAATTAAATTATGCCTAGGCAGCGGGTCTACGGATTGTTCAATCCATCAATCTGGCTAAGGGATCATCATTTCTTCCGTTAAGACTATTTTTCTAATGAGTGGCACACAGCTGTTTCTTGTGGAACGTCCCGTTCAATGTAAACAAACGGATATCTTGATTTTTCTCCTTTGACTCCTTCAGCACTGCCTGAATCTAGGAACCAGGTGCTGGTATTCACCGGGGGGGGATCAATAGCGGGAGAGAAGCTTTATTGATTATGTGTGCAAGTGATACGAGTGTGTGTGTGTGTGTGTGGGTGTGTGTGTGTGTGGGGGGGGGGGGGGTTGACATTAAGAGGGAGGCAGCAACCCTGGATAAGCTAGCTAGGTTTATAGAACAGTGGTGACCTTATTAAAAGGTGTGTCTTAGTTTACTAGAACTAGGAAGTGAATGTAGGTCTATATGTGTGCAAGGCACATATGTTTTGGTGTCCAGTAGGGGTGCACCAATCTGACTTTTTCAGTCCCAACACGGATACCTGGGCTTTGGGTATCCGCCGATACCGCGTACCGATCCGAATCCAGTGTTACAGTAAATGAATAAGCTGTATTTCTCACTGTAAGGAGGAGACTGGGAATCATTATTTTATGTGTAAGGCAACATCAGGCTTATCTTAAACATTGCTTTCCTAACTTTGTAAAACAAAATGTAACAAATAAATACATACATTAAAATAATAATCGTGCACCAGCAAATTGGTAAAAAATCATTAAAAGTGTAAACCTTTTAATGCAGCAACACATTTCCAGTATAAAACAATACAACTGCATCAAATGAGAACAAAAGGTAAACATTAAATCACAATTAAGTCACAAACTAGTGCAAGCAAACTTGATAAATTAAATCACAATAAGTATAAACCAGTAACTTGGTAAAAACAAAACTTGCTCAAAACAAATATTGGAATTTAAATTCCAATATTATAATAATATAGCAGCTGAAACTGGGAAATACAGAAGTTAAATCACAATTCAAAAGTAGTATAAACGTTTAAGCTAGTGCAAACAGGAATTTAAATTCCAATAAAAAATAATATAGCAGCTGATGTGAGAGAGTTGTTGCTTAGAATGCTCACTTAAGCAGCAATGGAAGGTTGTTTCTCATGAAAATAAGCATCTCTGCTCTCTCTGCTGTTTCTGTTTCTCTTGTCCTCCACAGTGTTGGAAAATCGATTCATGCGAGTATATCGATCATGTTCCAAACTAAACGATATATTAACATGTCCAACAAATACCCCTGTCCGAAACCATCAAGCGCAGACAACTAACATGGGTCAGACACTTACTGTGCATGAACGAGGAAGAACCCACAAAAATATAGGCCTACGCACTTTACCCCAAATTGGTATCGGTAAAGAACCGGGTCAAGGGCGGCCTCTAATGAGCTACCTAAAGCAAATAGTAAAACTCCTCCGACGGCTGCAGAAATCGAGAAAGCAGCGACAAAACATGATACACGGAGAAATTTGGTCGACAACGCTCTTGGCACCGTCGGTTGAAGAAGAAGAAGAAGACAGGGCTCGTTATAATAACAGAAATTCGGTCTTGGGTCAGATTCCTACTGCTAGTAATTTTCCATGACAGTACGTGCGCAATTGAATTGAATAGATCGGCCCCATTGTCACCGATACCCTACACAGCTATCTGAGTCAGTATCGGACCGATACCGGTATCGGATCGGTGCATCCCTACTGTAGTTTTCAGTGTATCCTCGCTTGACCTCTTCCATAGAGGTACGCCACTTCACCCTGAACGGCCCGTTTCTAACTACCGCTCCATCTCCACGCAGGAGAGGGTTAGCTTAACCACAGCGTGCTAAACATGCATGTGTTGCAGGAATGCAATGTCCGACCACACTGAGAATCAATCCCTGGTCTTTGGTCATGTGACGAAAACCTCATCACCTGCGTTACATAAGCGAGGCGTTTGCTTCCTGGGAGAGCCTTGTGGCTGGTGTTTGAGCAGATGTACAGTATATCATGTGACCCTGTCTAACGCAATGACATAATCAGTGTAAACAAATAGCAGCTGGAATTTCAGATGGGTCAGGGCTTGTGTTGCAAGAATGGGGTGTGCGTGCGGGGTTGCCCACGTCTCCCTGCCGTTGTAGCTTTATACATTTGTCTAGTGTGAATGATATTGTTTGCAACCGTTCTGTAAATACACAGTGCAAGAGGTTGTTTCTGATACTCTGTTAGAAAATAAAATATCCCGTGTCATTAATTATGTTTCTACAGTTTGTGAGAATAACCCTGTCTGTTTGGTTTTGAGATGGGCAGTGTTCCTGCACGAGGTTGAGCCTCTTCCCTAAACAGTGCTGAGACAGCATTCAGCAAAAGGACCAGGGAGCGGACCCGTTCTCCCGGGGTTACGACCCCCCCCCCTTCCCCCAGTGGAGCTGTTAATGAGCTCTAATGTTCCCCCCTGGGGATAGGATAGGCAGGATAGTCTAGTGGTCTAGGCGTTGGACTCCCAGCCAGAAGGTTGTGGGTTCGATCCCCAGAGTTGGCCTACCTGTAAGCATCCTTGAGCAAGATGCCTAACCCCTACCTGCTCCATGTAA
>JAOEHI010001125.1:0-12990 GCA_025447815.1 Percopsis transmontana
TCAGAGCGTCATCTCACATTCTCTTTAAGAGCAGGCGCGCTTGTTCCATGGCGGATTGCTATAATGATGGCGGATTTGCCAGGCGCACGCCAGGAGCGGTTCACAGTCGAGGAGACCGACGTTCTCGTCAGGGCCATAAAAGATAGAGAAGTGACATTGTATGGGGATGGGAGAAACCCACCCAAATTAGCTTCTGTTAAACAGGCGTGGAAGGAAATTGCCACTATTGTTTCTATTATTATTCTACTATTGGTAAAACAGATTAGTTTGATCCGTCATCAATTAGCCTGAATAATTTGGGTAAATGTGTACTCTAGATTTATGCCTATCGTTTTCACATCTTCATGGACACCACAATGATTTTCCTCTTGTGGTAATATTTTTCCTAATTATGTATGGTTTGCAAAAATAGGAACTGCTGCGTCCGTGTAGATGAGAGAAGCAAAGTGTATGTGCGTTGTGTACACGCTACATTATGGTCAAGCATGCGCCCTTAAAATAGCATCTGAATAACGCTCCACTGACTTTAGACTAGGTTTTTCCTGGTCATTGGCGGAATTGCTTTCTGAAACTGCAAAATAGCACCAGGGAATGTTTGCGCCTGAACACGCCTCCTCTTTTCGCTGAACCGTCCCCGGGAGCGCAAATTCATTCCCTAATTTACCATCGTGCGATTGTGGAGGGAAAAGTCCGCTGTGCGTCGGGTGCAAAATAGGACTGATAGAAGCGTCAATGGCGCTGGGAGCAAGATAGGGCCCATAGTATTTATGCTGTTACTTATTTTATTCTATTGATTGATTTAGCCATTGATCGATTTAACAGTGCCTCTCCAGTAGAGTTGCGTGCATGGTAATAGTAAAGAAGATGCCATTGATCAGTGTGGTCTGGACCTCTGTGGTGTCCTGAATTTCTTCTGGAGGGTTTACAAGATTTTTATGGATTTTGAAATTCCTTTGAAATATTTATTTTTACCTGATATTTTTAATCTGTACTTTTAATGGTGTTCGTGGTTGTTTGTATATTTGTATATTTTTATCGTGGGCTTTGTGAATCTACACTTTACAGCAATACTCCTTTGTGTCTGCAATTACCCTTGTGATTGAAATCAGTTGAAATTGATTTGCAGGCCCCTGAGTGATGGCTCGCATACATCTACAGATCTCATCGGCTCACACCATTCTCTACACCTCCCCTCACACTTTTGTGAACAGTTGCTTTTCCAACAGTGAGCTAGGTCAAACATTTGTTGTGTCTTCTCTTCTCCTTGACTCTTTCTCCTGTTTCTTTCTCACAGCGGTCCAGTCTCTGAACAGCCTGAATGACCAGATCGCACATTTCATAGTGACCAGACCCTGTAGCCTGGCTGACGATGATGATGAGGCCTTCATTCCTGGAGAGACCGGCACCTTAAGGAAATCCATGACACTGATGAGGCACTTACTTATGGATGCACAGGTACAAAATCCTTTATCCAGACATTACAGGATGTAATGTTCAGATGAGGAGCCCAAATAAGGTCACTTCATGCAAGCAGTGGTATCTTAGGGTATGGTAGAAAGTCTATTAATCGACTAAGTTAGAGTGAAGATTGAAGTAATTTTGGACACAGGGGTCAGAGTAGAGTTGTTGTGATGATGGCAAGATTGTGTTGTGTGTAGGGCAGCAGCAGTGTAGGGGAGGAGCTCTGTGTGTGGCTGGCCTATCACGGAATGATGTGGACACAGCTACCCAATGAGGATTTTCCTTCATCACAAGTATGGATATTGACACATTTCACTCGAATGATACTCGTGCTTGTAAGACGTACAGTATCCGTACCGGAAACTCGTTTCATCCAAGTATTTGGTTCAACCCTAATAGACACGGCATGGGGCATGTCCTTGTGGGTATGCAGTGATGGTAGGCTACTATTTCTACTGAAAGTAGTTCCGTCCAACCATTGTGATTGGAGGAAAAACACCAATTATGGTAAAATAATATGCATATTGATTTTTTTTTTTTTATACCCATGTATCGATACATAAAACTTTTTTTTTAAATTATAAATATACAGAACAAGACAGGGAGTAGATATACAATATGAAGGATATAATTCAATCATCAATACATTATTTATGTTTTAAACAGATTTTAAACAGATGTGTAATGCAAATGTTGTTCTAATAAATTGGAATGGAAATTGAATTAAATTGTTTCACTCAATTTGTCTGCCAAGTTATCAATATAATGTGATGTACATATTAGACTACCCAGGTGGTACACAACAAGTTGTATTTTCAGCTCTATTTAAAAATGTTCATGTAGTTCATTGCAATGTATCGCAATACCCAATACCCAGCCCTACACTGCATACACTACAGATAAAGAAGTACCCAGCCCAAAATGGGAGGTTTTAAAATATTTATGAAATTCTGTAAAGAGACAAGATCTTACACACTACCACAGTAAATGATTAACTGTGACTTTAGATAAGCCAATAATTAATATTTCCAGATCCATCTGTTATACGTTCATTTATAATTGCTGCGCATCTTTATGCATGTTTGTTGAGACTTGACACAGTGATGCATTTGGAACATCCATTAGCACGATGGCAGTCCCGCATGATGGATATGGAGTCCCTGGCCATTCTCCTGGAGGTTTTTCCTCCAACAGAGTGTCATTGATTAAAGGGAAAGCAATTCTGCAAAAGAACATCACTTTCACCTCAGCCCGGTTGTATGCAAGCAGGAGTGAAAGATTGTGAGCTCCCAGTCAGTTTTTCTGTTACTCAGTACCACATTGCGTGGGGGTTGATGGATGAGCACAGACTTCATCCATGAATGGAGTGCCGATCGTCTTCCCAGAGAAGTTGTTGTTGAGGTTTTGGCAGTACTTCAGTGTTAGGTGATGCGCCCTGACAGTGATCAGGATGACAAATTGCCCTCCTTTTGGCCTTGTAACATTGTTTGTGTCTGACAGTACATTTATAGCCTTCGCATGTTCACTGTTTTTGTGACTATAGACCCCTTTCAAGGCAATTTTACAATATTCTGTGCACGCAACTTGGTAGCAGAAAGAGAAAAATCAGTCATTGTCTGACTCTGTCTCATTCTGGATACTTTCGTCAGTAAACTTCGATGTAGTACACTGTGTACTTACTTGCGTAGTGCGTGAATTTCGAATTTACAGTTTTTTCACAACTGAAGTACAGTTCAAAGGTGTATAGACATCTACAATTTTTTAGTCACATGTTCAGTCGACATAGACAGTGGCATGTCGACTTAATTTTGGCACAAATGGAACCCCATACATCAGTGTGCAGGACATCTCAGAGACTCTATTGGTATGTGAGTGATCACTTTGTTTAAGTGTATTTGGATTTAGTTATTTTTTAATGATTTGCATGCGGCAAAAAATTATGGTTATGGTTAGTTTAAAAATATCAGCGAGGAGCTTATGGAATGGTGTTGTGCGCTTGTTTATTTTGTCTGCTTTGATTTAACGACAACATTAATTAGTTTACATGATTGCTTACTGGGCTTGAGTCGCAAGTCAAGATAGCGGACAATATTGTTTCTTTACATTATTATGTCATTCATAGTGGGAATGTAAACATGATTCGATTAAGTTAGTAGTCGATATAATTGTTAAATATACTTGGAGACGTATGATTAGCTGGTTTATTTAAGAGCTGTGGTTAAAGTTTAATTATTATTAATTATTATTAATCTTCATTCTTGGATGAACTGATTAATTTGTTTGGATGTGATTAATAACTTTATTTTGGATTATTTGTTTAATTTTAGTCAAAAATGCTGGCAGTGTATACTGGGAATATTATTTAAATAAGGTACAGAAGAGGTGAAGAAATGTGGACTAATAGTTACACTTTGATAGTTTTTCACTGCATAGAAATTAATACAGAGCTGATGTGTTTTCTGGTTTGCTTTTAAAGGATATCAACCTATTAAACTCAGAATGATGCATAAATTACAACTGATGGGTTGTGTAAAATTAAATAAAGAAAGAAGATTTTATGGAGCTGAGTTGTGCAAGTGTCCTCTGTCATCTCCTAAGCCTTTTTTGAGTTTAAGGCAGTCACTGAAGCCAAACCCCAGATAATTCGACAGTGTGGTTCCTGCAAGTTAAAATGAATGTATGTTGTCCACAAGATGGATTTTTAGACAGTCACAGGCCTGAATACTGTAGCTACTAGTCTGAATCAAATCTATGAATATTGATGTCAAATATTTTTGTATGTCAAGAAACTATAATTTTTTGTTATATAAACATATTTACAACATGCATAAGATTACTGTCCAAATGTGATGTAATTCACTTTTACAATTTCATTTTCAATCACTTATGTTTGATTTTCATTTAGCCTAAACCATTCCATTTTATTTTCTGCACAGTTGGCAATGCCAATTCAAAGGTCTTTTTATATGCCGATGTGTAGTGGAACTGACCCTTGCCTTTTACCCCGTTAACCATCTTTCCAAAGTATGGCCTTTTGCAATGTGAGCATTCTTCAGGTGTCTCAACCAAAGTTCTCCCATGTAACCCCCCTCTTCCGAGACCTTCACTGACTCCCCATCTCAGCCCGCATCCGATTCAAGACATTAGTGTTGGCCTACAAGGCAGCAAAAAGGAACTGCCCCGTAATGGTAGGATTCCAAGCCCCAGCCAGAGCACTTCGATCTACCACCTCGGCTGGCAGGCTGGCACCTCCGTCACTACGAGCTGCGCGTAAGTGTCGCGCAAGCCCAGTCCAGACTCTTCTCTGTCCTGGCGCAGAAATGGTGGAATGAGCTTCCTGCAGCGGTCAGAACAGCAGAGTCACTACCGATCTTCCACAAGAGACTTAAAACCCACCTCTTCAAAATCCTTCTCGGTACCTCGACCTCCGATCTTTCCACCTCATAGCACCAGTCCTACTAACTAACAATCCTTATTCTATCCTCACTTCCTCCCTTATATAAAAACTTTAATAAAAAATGTATTCTTTCTACTCTTATATCAGCTCTTAGAATATTTAGCACTTTGCCGTTAGCAATTATAGACTGTTTGAAGAGTGAATGATAACTTTTGATTATTGTAATTGTTGACTTTTTGAGGAGCGAATGATAACGTTCGAGTAATTTTCTGCAAATGCATAGGTAAAGTAGCCTGTTACATGATGCTACGCTTATTCAGGAAGAATGTTATGTGCTTGCAAAAACTGTTTACTAATATACTAATTGTAAGTTGCCTTGGATAAAAGCATCTGCTAAATGCTGTAAATGTCAATGAGAGGATGAAAGCTTCTTGTTTACAGCTTTGGCAGCACACACTGGCGAAAGTATTTCGAAAGTATCACGGTATTTGTAGGTGCATTTGATTTCAGGAGTTTCTTTCCCACGACAGGTACAGTTCAAAATTCCATCCGGAGATGTTCTAAGATGTAGTTTGTCATGCCGCACTACAAAAATGTGTCACGTTGAAATTGTCATGGCATTTTTGAAATTCTTAACTTCTTTCTGTGTACTGTTTCCTGGCTGCGTTCTCCATCTCTCTTCCCCAAAGAACAGCTGGGACCTGCAGGTCTTTTTCACTTTAGTGCATTATCCTTTTGGTTAAGGTAGTATTTGCTATATCTTTTTCTACTGTACATACACTATGGAATGAGGTGCTTGCTATACGTCCTATTCTGTGTGTGTGCCATACCTGGCATTTTGCATGTTGTTCAGATGCAAGCTCAAGGTTGATATACTGCTCATGTGACAGTTTTCGTCTCAGTCTGTGGAAGTCTCTTCACTTTTCTCCTCTTTTTCATCTGGCAAGAGGGCTCTTAGATCAGGATCATACTGAGCTGTAAGTGGCTCAGGTAGTCTTCCATTGCCTATGTCAGGCTCTGATGCCGAATCTGTGTCACTGAAGTCCGTGCTGGTAAGCACAGTTGCTTTAGGCTCCAGTACTCTCAGTTCTGCTATGTCTTCATCTGATATTCCTGAAAATATAGCAGTGGATTTAGAGTAAGACAATACAAATCATATGGTGTATTCCACATATCATATAGATCATTGTTAGGCTCTGCAAATGTGCCAATACACATCTCTGACATTGGGCGTTGCCCGTTTTACTGTCTGCAGTTGGCAGTCTGTCCTCTTAGGCCTCTTTAAGCAGATCTGGCTCAGTCCATGTACACGCTCTGGAAGTACACGTCTTCTCTGTCCTTCCCATCCTAACATACAGCTAGCTCCCCTTTGAAAAAGAATACAGCTGTATGACTGCAACGTGAAATTATTTAATGAAATTAAAGCACATTCATTTTAGGCATCTATAGGAACACTTAGATTTTCAACAAGGAAAATTGCTATAAAAAGTTAAGTAAAATTTGTTCTTTTAAAATAGTAAGCTTGATAGATATGATTTATATTTAGCTACATACCCAGCCATAGAGGTACAGTTTGCAGTGAGGATAGCATTGCTCTTCTTGTTTATAATCACCCAGGTCTTGTAGAGCTGCGTCTTCTGGCTTTGCCTTTGGCTTGACAGGACCTCGGTTTTTATTGCACAGAAATCCTCTATTTCAAACAGATGCAATTGTAACTGTGGCACACTTGGACAATAAACGACGACTCCCAGGTGTACATGAGTTTTGAGCACATTATAAGAGCAGCGGTGTACAGCCAGTCGTCTAGTCTAGCAACTGACTAATGTCAATCTCTACTGACATTCCACTACGTTCACAGCGATCTATAAATACATAAACTACTTAATCTATATCAAGTATACACAATTCCTTACAATTATGTTGAACACACACACTTACAATCAAATATTTAAGATCACAGGTGGTTACGGCAGGTTTCTCCTCGCAATGTAGCTTAATTTCACGGTTCTCAACTTACTGGTAGAGTTCTTCTCTATGCAAATGCATTTGCTTTACTCACACAGTGGTAAACATTTTTAATATAATAAAAAAAAATAGGGTGTCCACTCTTATGTTTAACATTAATATGAGTCCCATATATATTCTGTATGTGACTGCACAGTATAAAATTATAGGCATATTTGTAGGCTTTCAGTTTTTTCCTGGTGTACGCAGTTGGTATTTCAATCAAATATGTTAAGATGCCATTGAAGATCTGGCCATTTTGTGGGGTGATCTTTCCATTTACAGGCCTCCAGTGCATATGGATCTGGTAACATTATTCCATTTGCTTAAAGTACTGTAAGTTTTCTGGAGTAGCAGTCACGATCTTGTGCTGACAAGGCATGGTAATATTCAGAAAACATTTAGAAAAAATGATTTCCTAGCTATCTAGTGAGACTACCGACTCACTAGATAGCTACCTCTACCTTGTATCAAATGCAAGAAGCATGGTTTTCTGCAACCAAGATGCACGCGCATACCCTTTGTTTGTAAACACAAAAGGGGTCCATAGATCCACGCCTAGTTGCTGTAGGCTTGTGCCACTCATTAGGCAAAGCTGAGTACACTTGGGCACTGCTGGCATTGTAATTTCTTGGAGCCAGGAGGGGAGCTCCGTGAGTCACGATATCTTACCTCATACTGTGCAAGATCTAAAATATAAAATAGAACATAATCGCCCTAGTTTCCTGGTCAAGGCGCAAGCGGAAGCGCACGGCGCAAGTCCACGGCACAAGTTGATCTAAGGTGTTGCTAATACTTTTTTGCTCATTTCGGGACGGTGGCACAACTGTCGCACATTTGTAAAAGGGTTTGATTAGAATGAATAAATTATCAGTAGGAGTGGTGGGGGCTGTCTTCAATTACGGCCAATCATATCAGCTCCTCTAATTCACTTTAACAGCAGCGCTCTCTGTCTCAGAGAATTTCCAATTTCGTAATAGACGGTGGAAGTCCAGCGACAGAAACGCTTCTCCCGGGAGAAGAGAAGCCACACACACCCCTACTGTGCGCCCATGCCCATTTGTCATGCCGAGATTTCATGGCGTGAGCAGACGAGAGCAGAACCACATCGTTGACATAACACCTTAGTAGTAAAACCACCTTCTTTGTGAAGCATGATTTCTCACTTCTGGTTGTTACGGAATGCCATTCTATTTGGAGAGGAGGTGTGTTCATCCAGAGTGTTTTATATTCAATAATAGTAGGGCTTATGTTGCTGTGTTCCTGCAAGATCTGGACTTGTCTGGTCGGTGTCTTCCCCTGTGGTGCTCTTTCTCACTCCCTCACTCACTTAAGCATACACTCACTCTAGAACCACTCTCCAGCAACTTGTATACAGTATACTGTATGAGGTCTAGAGGCTGACTATTTGGATAACTGGATAGTAAGAGTAATAATAATTACTCCTAAAGCATACCCCTGGCAACTGGATGCTTCGAGTTACAGTTAAACTGAGCATTAATATTCTGAGTCAGAGACCACTAAAAGGCAAAAAATTAATTTAGAGAGGGGATTTGAATAGTTACGTTTTGAATGCTGTCCCAGAATTGATTGCCTCATTTGTCATTTGCACAGATGAATTATTAATGTCATGGCTGCTGTGCTGGAGTGACTAATTCAATGCAGTTCAGTGAGTGTGGAGGCTGTGAATTGATGTGGTGGAACATTGCAGTGCTTTAGCTTACTTTGGTGGTAAGAGTTTACAGGGTTACAGTGAGAACCCCATGGTGGCATGACATAAGACACATTGCGCTAATCAACACAATGCCCTCATTAAAAAAGTGCATTTATTTGAAGTGATAGTATGGTGTCATGTGGCGTATTTTAAATCCTCCTGTTTTGGCAGGGTATGTAGTATAGCATAATAACTGAGCAAAATTATTGTTTCGTCTTACATCACCTCATCTGAACTAGCCCTACTTCATAATTTGTGCCACATTGTGTTTGGATGCTACAGTAGGCACATGATTGGAAAGATACTACATGCTAGAGCTGGGGGATCATAAAATACTATCCTGATAATCATCTGTAATTTTACATGGTATTTATTAATATGTGTAACTATATACAGTATGTATACAGTATATCACAATATCTGCTTATGAATTCAAAATCCCAGATCTCAAATCTGTCCCTTGTGCTCAGGTAGGCTCTTAAAGTCAGAGCCTACCTGTCCTTTTGGGATATTGAGTTAGTATCTTCTTTTAGCTAGAAACATCCATTAGTGAGGAAGTCTGTCTTTTTTTATTCAGTTCAGACAAAAAGTACCAGTGTCATAGACGTGGAGAATGTAATAGCCCACTGTAGGCCGGATGTTACTGTAGATGAAAGAACAAGAAATGATTACAGTATTGATTGGCGTTCAGCAGACTTGGCACATCCTTCACCACTCCTACTGTACTCTTGCTCTTCTAATGAAACCCTACTGGACCATAGCAACACTATGATTTTTCTTACAGCATTTTGAAAGTCCCAGAAACTCCATACCAGCACATAATCTTTGCATGGGTCTTGGACTCTATAAAGTGTATAAGATATGATGATTTAAAACTAACCATATACTTTCATAACAACCAGAAGTAATCGAATAATGAGTATTAAAATGCTAGCTTATCTTTCAATTACCAAGTTGGATCACCAAGTTTTTTAATTTATTATTGACTGTTCCAGAATGATATGTGCAATATGAGTCAAAAACCCAAATAAAATAGATTGGATGACTGAGGTATTGATCCAGCTTGGGTCCCATCCTTCTCCCTGAAGCTGTTAGTGAGAAAATAGATCCAGGAGTTATCAGGATCAGTACATAATGAACTAATAAACTATTTGACACAGAAAAAGATCAAATTTAACTGGGGTGAAAAATAAGGGGAGACCGAGACCGAGGCAGGTGATCCAAGAGTTTAGGTATGAACACTGTATATTTGTTTTTGCTTAGCAATTTTAAGTCTCAAAGTTTTGAGAGTATTACATGGCCATATTATTACACGTTAGATATATGTAAAAGACTCTTTAATTTGATCTTAATGATCTGTAATGTTGCATTAAATACTGGGGTTGAGTGTATTACACGTCATATGTGACGAACACAATTCGGTTTCCGATATATCATAGACATTGCCCCAATTCAAATTGGATTTGTCCAGAGGATCCAAAAGCCTGAGTGAGCATTTCAGAGGTTTAGCTGCTGGGTTTGCCTCCAAAGGACCAAAACTTTAATTATTTATGAAAAGTGTATTGTAGAGACACATTGTTATGAAACCCCACCCTCCCACCCGCTGCCACTCCCCTTCTCAAATATTCTATTCTACAACAACTCAACCACATTAGTACTGTTCAGTTTCAATTAAAGGGAAACTTCTCGATCATATTGCAGCTCCCCCAGAAAACTGAATAATTTCCCCAGGTAGTTTACACTGCGGGAGGGGGCACAAAAAGAAAATCTGACAATGCATGCTGAGTGGCTCACTCAATTCTCTACTCCTCCACTTACAGCCACACACCCTTTCATGAACTGTTGGGTTTCAAAACATAACAAGTGTACTTTTGTATACAATATAAAAGAAGCACATTTAACTGAGGCCTAAGGCCTAATACACCATTGCCTCAGTTTATTACTGAGCTATTATTGTTCATATTTATGAGAACTTTACCTCATAATGCCGCAGTTACACTGTTAAGACCAAATTTATTCAGGAGTTGGCCAGGGACTATATTCCTACACATTATTCAAGAGAGCAAACATTGATGTTTGAATTTCAATAAACTTGATGAGCAGTGTCATTCTCAAAGAAAAACCCAATTTCAGCACTGTTCCATCAGTATGTAAAGAGACAGTTTGATTGTCTCACATATATCTTCTTCAGTGTTGAAACATGTTATCATGTGTGCTGTTTTCCGCATGCATGGCCTTGTTAGTATTCATTAGGACTATAACCCTCTGTGCCTTTCCTTGACTCCTATACCTAGAATTCTCCTAGGGCCTACTATAGTTCTCCTCCTATAGATTTCTTTTTTTTATTGTGTGGTGCTGGGAAGTTGCAGCCCTCTGCTCTGCCTGGATGCACCACTGGGAGTTTGAATGCTAGAGCAAGAATATTTCCATGGGTCTTAGTTAAGAACCACTCGGTGTGCATTCTCTAATAATGTGGAAGCAGATTACGAAATGTAATAAATGTTTCCCTGAAATGCTACTCTACTAATCACTGATTTCTTTGGTAAGCAGATGGTATTTTATTGAAGTTATTTGTTTGTGGTACATGATAAACATGAATGAATGTTTGTTTTCCATATACGTGGTACTGTCTGGTAAAGAGGATTTAAACCAAAATTGCTATACACCGTAGGCCAAATACAGAGCATATATCAATTCTGTTACAAAAATGCTATTGAAAAGACAGAATTAATATATTTAATTAATATATATAATATATTTGCTTTAACTTTTGCTATAAACTTCACATATATTTTAAAGAGCATATGGAATTGTTTCAGTTGCTAAAAAAAAAGAGTGAAATAGGACCTGTAAACCAAGTGGTATACGGACAACATGTGGACCAAAGAGGGCAGTGATTTACATTTTTTTTATTACATTATTTTGGCAAGCTTGCCCTATTTCCTACAGCCATTAAAAGGTACATTCTGAGTAGCCTATCCAAAAACGTTTCCAAATATCCTATACACGTACCTGTCAATTACTGAAATAGTAGTTTACAGTACTGTACTAGTGCCACATCAATAGAGCCTAAGTAATGCCTCTGGAAAGACAAAAAGGTTAATTGGTTTGAGTGTTTTGCAAGTTGTGGTTGGTGACTTTTCATCCACACAGTGTTTGTCTCAATAAAAAATTACTCAAATATAGTGCGCTGACCATGTTACCGTATACCCAATAAAAGTGTTTGTATTTGTGATTGAGACGTGGGAATGTCACCTTGGGAAGTTGCAGAAGGCCCTTTAAGCTTTCAAAGGTTTGTGTATTGAAAGGTTGTCGTTAGGTCTTAAAGTATGGCAGGTCTTTTCTATTTTAAAGCTATTGTTATCCTCTGTAAACAATTGCACTTGATTGTGGCTTAAAGATATCGCGATAGACAAATCCTCTCAATGCCCGCCTTCCTTTTCCTTTCAGTCTGCACTTAATATGATCTGTCATTCTATTTGTTTTTCTCTGTTTTAACAAAAAAGACAAACTTGCACACGCAAACACCAGGACGTATTTACATTCCCACCCATACACGCACACATTTGAAGAACTGTGACTCAAAGGTTTACTAAAACATATCTCTCAACATGTGCGTACAACCCAGATTAAAGGGGAATTATGTAAATTATTTATTATAATTTGTCTAAATGCAGTACTTATTTCAACATGATTCTGAGCTATCATAATAATTGGAAAGAAATGTGTGCGTTACACTGTATTTTGTTGTTTTATGGATATTAGTATTTAACCCCTTTTTTAATCCCCTACAAGGCCCCTGTGCCAGACAAGTTGTGAATAATGACAAACTAATTGGTCATGCGGATGAATGCAATTCCTAATTCAGTATAAGATAAAGAAAACACATAATAGATGCAATACAATCTCTTATAGAGTAACTAAACAATTCGTTTTGGCAGGAGTGTATCTAGCTTAATCAATTCATATGACAAACCAAACAGCAGAGCAGGTTGGGGCAGTTAAAACGCACCTTGTGGAACAAGTAGATTCAGATTGGCAACGCAACATGATGCAAGTTAAAAATCTAGTCGAGATGGTGACAAGGTGAGGAAAATAATAGAGTACATAATTGAATTTATCTCATGGATTGCGATAATTTTGGTGGTAGAGAACATAGGCTTTTGCCATCTTGTGGAGCATTTGAAGCCACGGTAGCCATTCTGGCCAACAGTCAGTTGTATGTTGTATACATATACCTGAATATTGTGTATATTTACGACACTCCAAGGTAGTTATGATTTACGGCTTTAAGTGTTACTACAGTTTCGCCGTATTCCATCATACTCATTGTAATTATTTACATTTACATTTACAGCATTTAGCAGACGCTTTTATCCAAAGCGACTTACAATTAGTACATTTGTCGACAGTT
>JAOEHI010001126.1:2969-12989 GCA_025447815.1 Percopsis transmontana
ATTACCTACATTCCTTGTTGTTAAAGCCTTCCTGTACCACGACCACAACCCTGCCTGCTCCGTATTACCTTATTACCGACATTCCTTGTTGCCGAACCCTTCCTGTACCACGACTACGAAACTGCCAAGTAAACCTTTCTTTACTACTTACATCTCTGTCTTCATGCCTCCCTGCATTTGGATCCCCTAGACCTGAATCGTAATGTGTTGGGTGCTGGGAACATCATATTAAAGTCTCTCATCAAATTCTGCTTATGAATACATTGATTTCCAATATATGAAACTACATAGAGAATTTGAACTCCCACCTCTGGATTTACTGTGATGCTGTTGTTCTTTTAATGTTTAGGATTATATTCACATAATCTGTGTGGGGGGTTAAATGTAGTGTTCATGAAGTTTTGTTTATGTTCTCTTATTGTTTTGTCTGTTAATGGTTTTATCAGCGGAGAACACACAGTAAATACTGTGTGATTAACATTATCAGAACAGTCAGCAGCCTTTAGGCATCACTGGATTACAGATTAATATTAATCTGAATCTGCAGCCATGTTAGTAAATTAGCTTGTATCCTTGAAATATATATTATTAACCAGAAGGCTGTATTCCATATGATGTATTGTTTGACATATTTTTATGAAGCTATTCTAGTAACATCCCAGGTTTAACGATTCTACTGGACTAATGCTACCTTCTGCCCAATTTAAACAAATCGCTTTGGCTGAGAGGGAGAGGCTAGAAGTTTCTCTGTGTTGTGTTGAAGGTAAATCCACGATGAGAACTGATCTGAAACAAGGAAGTGCTTTTACTAAAAGTCATGAAGTGCAGTAGTCTGATTTAAGCAGGGCAAAATCTATTTAACTGAGAGTACTATCAATTATACATCATGGATTAAATATTGTATGAAGCACTCCGTTTTGGAGAGGGTCCTTTTGGTCCTCTCTCCATTTTTTTCGTACTTTCCATAAAATGACCATGTTTTATCTCAGTCAATAATAACAGACGTCAATATAACAACTCAAATGACAAATAAAAACGCATTCACACCAAAGATTTACACACTATTATGTTTGATATTTGGTATTGGTGGGTAGGACGCATAGAGAATACACACTACCAGTAGAGACAGTAGAACACACACTACTCTCTCACTCTCTCTCTTCTTTGGACTCAGGTTGCAGGCAGGCTGTGATTGCTGCAGTCCTATCTACCTATGGGCTGACCTGCCTGCTGCCCAGGTGTTACCCCAGACACCGTCGCTCCCTCCATCCTACCTCGCAGCTCGCAGACCCACAAGTGTGTGTCAGGTCCGGTCCAGTGGACGGAGCAGTGCCAGGGGGGGTTTGAGCAGGTTAAACGGGCTCTCTGTGGGGAACCACTCCTCCACACACAGGAGGCCAGGTACAGCACCATTGAGTGAGAGGAACCAGCCAGCGGTGGGGGTGTGAGCATGTGGGCGTGGCTAAACACTGTCTACATGGGAGGGAGTGTCGGGAGATGTGGTGTACAGGGCTCTCAGTGAAGGGAAGCAGGTGGGGGGAATCACTAATCACCTGTCTACTTTATAAGCACACCGGAGAGACACACAGAAGGCTCCTTGCGCTGGAAGCTGCTCTGCTATTGGCTGGACTCTTCCCTTCACCAACAGTTCAGACTTGGTCTGCCAAACAGATACTATTTTGTCCTCTAAAACAGTATGCGATGTATGGCTGCACTCTGGCAGCAATAAACAATAATGTGATATATTTTATATTTGTATTATTTTCTACCTATGTGTAAATGTGGAACAACATTTTAGCGGTTTCAGTTCCTTATTTTCATATTTTTTTCATTTTACAGTGTAAAGTTGTGCTATTCTACACTTCTGTTTCCTGTAGTTATTGCTAAATCTTACATAAATAGTTAGCTGTTTAGCTAATAATAATAGCTGTTTAGGCAGACTTCAAACTGGCCTCGTCTTCATATTAAATCCCCCATCGCTGGTGGTTTCAGCAGAAGAGTGATTTAGGTGGCCATGGTTTCCCCATCTCTGCATATGGCCTTAAAGAACTTTAAGGAGGGAGAGAGAAAGAGAGAGAATGGCAGCTTGGACGAGCTTTGACGGATGACTCAGATGTGATTGACTGCTTTGCATGACGTACAATCAGATAAAATGGCTATCACTTGGGCTCTATCATGCCATAAATCACCAGAGATATGAAGGAATATGTATTCTCTTTCTCCATAAATCTCGGTTATCCCTCATCTAAGAGTCAATTATCCAACGCGCAACAAATGGCCTGGCAATAACCTTGAAGATACACTCCCACAGCTTTCATGTGAACAGTGAAGTCAGCAGCAGCAACCCCACATCACTTTAAAGATGCTGAGGACATTTTCTGTGAGTTAGTGGTTTTCCACTGTGAGCGCTGATGAGAAAATGTAGGGTAGTTATACCGGTCCCTTGTTTTGATGCTGCAGCAACAGCCTGCTAGTCTTAGTGGAGATGCAAGTTACAATAACAGTCTGACTCTGTTCAACTTTTCAAACGCATCCCTCTGTGGCTGCAGCATGTTGCTTAGAGAAGAAGCAAGACAAACCGCAGCATATTTTCTTTCTAATTGCTCACATATGAAAGGGTCACAGGAAACATCACAGCCCTGTATGTTAAATCCCCTGAACATCCCTGACAATAATTGGCTTCTTTATGTGGTGGCAGGGAACCAGAGCAGAGGGCCTTGAGTCAATACCGATGCCAGCACTCGCCCACAAGCAATTAAAGTATTCTTGCTATAAATATTTAGTCTGCGGTAGAGTACACAGTGCAGTGGAGCTATCCGATCTGCCTGTAATCACCCTTCTTTATGTGATATTATATTCAAATAGATCCTAATCTTGTTAGCATTAGTGTTTGCTTGCAGAGGGCATCTTAGGGGAGTTGGGGTTGGAAATAATAGAGTGAGCAAAGTCTATAATTAAGCATATTTTAAAATATGTATCTGGAGCTACAGCACATTGTAGAGCCGACCTGAAACACAGAAACAGATACAAGACTGTTTGTTCCTCCATGGTGCATGTTGAAGGGCTTTGTCACTGTTTACTTTATTCTGGTGTCTGCTGTGTGAAGGCTGTATTAGTGGGAATATTGTATTGTCCATATACAATGTGATGGAGTGGAAAATAGGAACAGACATTTAGGTTATGTACTTTCCAACTGGGTAATATTACTCCCTTATGGAGTACAGGACCCCATTCCGGCCAGGTCCGTTCACCATCCATGGTGCCTGCACACCAGCAGCGCCTCCATCGCAGGGGCAGGAGATGTGGTTGTGGAAAGAGCTGGCCATTGTTGTCCATGTAGTGTCCAGGTCCACGACAGCATCTCCCCCTCGGCGACACTCACAAAGATGCATGTTAGTGGGTCTAGAGCTACCCCTAGCTATGGGTGTTAATAGGTGTTAAGTTTGACTTTGTAGGTCGCTACAGTAGTAGCACACCTAACCTCAGCAGGTAGGGGGCGCTCCAGAGTACTGGGACACGGTATGAGAAAGCCCTTAATCCTGCTGATTTCTTTTTAACTTTAGGGATGGATAATAAACCTGCATTCTGTGACCGTAAGGGGGTACATATGGTATCACTAGTTCAGATAAATAGGAAGGTGCCAATCCATGTGTTGCTTTACAGGTGAGCAGGAGGATCTTAAAGTCACATCTGAGATACACGTACATTGGTAGCCAGTGGAGATCTGCAAGGATAGGGGTTGTATGGTCAAACTTTATACTTCTAGTAAGGATTCTGGCAGCAGCATTCTGAACCATCTGAAGGCTTTTTCTACTCATTCTCAGAAGGACGGAGAGTAGACCATTACAGTAATCTAGACTCGATTATATGAAGGTCTGCATCACTCACCAATAGAATTGTTTGAATCTTTGCAATGTTACGGAGATGGAAGAATGCAATTACAATTAGGTCATTTAGCAGATGCTTTTATCCAAAGCGACTTACAATTACATGATGCAATTACATGGAGCAGGTAGGAATTAGGCAACTTGCTCAAGGATGCTTACAGATAGGCCACCTCCGGGGATTAAACCCACGACCTACTGGCTGGGAGTCCAACGCCTAGACCACTAGACTATCCTGCCCCCAATTCTAGTAATATCTTTAATGTGTAACTCGAAGTAGAGTGTATAGTCAAATATAACTCCCAGGTTTTTTGCTGAGTTACTCTGGATAATATTACAGTTGTCTATGTTAAGAGTGGTGTCCTTGAACAGGTGTCTGTGCTTGGCATATCTAACAATTCACATCTCAGTCGTAGAGTTCAGAAGTAGAAAGTTTAAAGACATCCATTGTTTAATTTCCAAGAGACATGCCTCTTTTCAATTGGATTGCCATTCCTATAGCTTCTGCCCACTATGACTGTGGGCCAACCAAACAAGCAAACCAGAGTCTAGTGAGCCTTGCAACACAGGTTGATTGGGTTTATTAAAGACATTATAAAGGAGAGATGAAGCTGTTTACGTGATCGACAGTAAACACACAGAGGAGTCAGGATTAAGCTTTACTCTGGGACGCAGTTGGACACATTCTGGGACTCCATCAGAGTCCATTACTGACCTGCCAGCTGGCATGTGCTTCTGGAGGGAGTTAGAGAGAAGGTTTATGGGAATATTCACTGAGATAATTATTAAGTTTGTTAGCAGAGGATGCCCTGCTCCCAGTAGGCTAACGCTCTCTCTCCCCCTCTCTCTCTCTCACTCTCTCTCTCTGTCTCTTACTCTCTCTCCCTCTCTCTCCCTCTCTCCTTCCCTCTCTCTCCCTCTCTCTCTCTCTCTGTCTCTCTCTCTCTCTCTCTGTCTCTTACTCTCTCTCCCTCTCTCCTTTCCTCACTCTCTCTCTCTCTGTCTCTCTGAGGACTGCCAGGACTGTTTGTTCCATGTCATGGTGAATTGTTGGGGCTCAGAGGTTTGAATGTGTGTGTTTGTGGGCCTACACGTGTGTGTGTGTGTGTGCATGTCCTACAAAGCTTTGTGTAAATCTGCATGGTGTACTGGCACACGCACACACACAAACTATACTATATACTAGCTAGTAGTTGCTATGAATGAATAAATGAAATGTCCCTCTTCAAGTGTACATGTATTGACGTTTTAGAGACTACAACTTTGTAAAGAATCTTTAGTTAGACAGACCTTTACCACCCTGGAGAAACAGCCAGGTTCCTAGCGCTTGATTGACTGATGTCAAATCACAAGTCCATATAAAGTAAACTACATTCTTATTCAAACAGCTGAGGGGCAGTCTGTCAAAAGCCAACAGGCTCAGACGGTTCACATGATTCCAGTTCCCCTGATCAATAAGATCTTATTGGCTGAACTGGAGAACCAGTCTGGAGGTGGTCTACAGAGACCACAAAGTCTTGGTTGGATTTTACTTTGGGTCACAAGAGGTCAATTCATTTCCTCGGAGCTGCTGGGGAAATGGACTGTTTTTGACCAGAAAACAACGAGATGTGGGATTAAAGTCTGTATTGTGATTGGTTCCTAGAGACACCAGAGGGAAGCATTGTGATGGAGCATTGTGATTGGTTACAAGAGACACCAGAAGCAAGCATTGTGATGGAGCATTGTGATCGGTTCACCAATCTGAGCTGTCCAAATAAACTTGTCCAAATGCAACAGTTCCTAGTACTGTAGAAAGTGCCTGTCTTAAAGGAATATGTGAATTAAGACAAGCTAAAGCCTAGTGTTTAATGCCAGCAGTACGTGAACCTGTGCTTGTTCATTAAATCAATAATAGCTAGACTATCATTCATGGGCATTCCCCGACATCCCCCCCAGAAGACTGGGCCAACCTCCACTGTTCACTTAAGGTAGAAGACCTTTTTTAGGCCTGTTATACACCTGTGATATGCTCCATCATGACACAACACATTCTAATTTAATACAACATGTCCTAACATATAATAGCAGAAAGGATAGGGTTCTTTAAATATACAGAAATAGCTAAAACTGATCACAAATATTGATAAATGAAGATGGGTGGTGACCCTACTGTTCTGACTGCTGCAGAAGGCTCATTCCACCATCGTGGCACCAGGACAAGGAAGTGTCATGACTGGGCTCTTTCTCCTGGTGCAACTCTTCCGACCTCATAGTGACGGAGATGCCAGCCGACCAGCCGAGGTGGCAGATCGAAGCGCTCTGGCTGGGGCCTGGAACCTGACCATTGCTTGGAGGTAGAGCAGGGCGGTTCTCTTTACTGCCTTGTAGGCCAACACCAGTGTCTTGAGTCGGATGTGGGCCGAGATGGGGGTGCCAGTGTACGTCTCGGAAGAGAGGTGACACCGGGGAGAATTTGGGTTGAATACCAGAGATACTGTGGCATTTTGAACGCGCTGGAGGGGTCTGGTACCGGAGGCCAGACGGGAGTTCCAGTAGACTAAATGAGAAATAACCAGAACCCGGACCAGGAGCTGTGCAGCTTCTCTTGTGAGGAACACCTGTATCCTTCTGATGTTGAAGCGGGAGAACCTACAGACATGGTCTGTTGTAGCGATGTTCGCCCCCAAGACACAGTGATGTGGATAGAGGAAGAACATGATAGGTCCAGGTGAGATGAGCAGAGGAGTAGGAGTAGGCAGGAGTAGGCAGCCAAGTTGCTCCTGATGACGCTCTTCTGAGGTTTTCAGTTCTATTGAGGAAGAAAGTAGAATCAAAGTCTTACAGCTCTGTAACCCCCACCCGCTATCAGACAGAGTGAAAGTCTGGATGTTTTCATACATCCAAGACTTTCACTCCCAGCAACCCCCCAGGTACTCTCACACTGAACTGGAGCAGAGAATTCTGGGAGAGGAATTTAAAAGTTGGCAGTTTCTTCCCTGAAGGCAGCCCACATCTGAACATTTAGTCCCTTTCTTTATTCTTCTCCAGACCTTCCAGCTCGTCTCTCTGTAATCCTTCCAGTCGGCCGCTTGCTCTTGGAGATACCCCGCTGTTGAATAATGCATGAGCTTCTTAATAAACTGTATTCAGCTGCAGACCCCATTGTTTTTTCTAGCAGCAATGGGAGGAAACACAATTTCCTTATAACTTCCCAACTGGATTTGCTCTTATTTGCTCTTATTTGCTCTCATTTGTGTGTGTGTTTTCTCCAAACTACCCCCTAAAAGTTGGCCTTCATAGTGATCACACCATCGCTTCACAAATATAAAATACAATTTTTTTTCATCTTGTAGCCCTCAGATTACTTCACATGACCCTAGTGGGGTCCCAGCTTTCACTTTTAGAGTCACTAATCGAGTCCATCGTAGATTAATGACCCCCACATTCAGCAGTCATGTAGCAGAAAAACATCTGGTTGCATTTTCATTTCCCCTTCATTCAAAGCTGTAATTAGAAATGATTGGCACCAACATTTAACAATAAGAGGTGACTTATTGAGGCAGAAATATTGTTACACTGCAGCTGAACTAATTAATAGCCAGACCCTTGACATTTAATAGCATTTAAAAATATACAAAAACAATGCCATCTTCTATGTCGTGCCTTTCTTCACTAATTAGTTGGTATTAAGCACAAGAAGTTTTCTCTCTGTGTAATTCATTGTTTATTTGCTTATTAAACATGGATAGTTCAAATCAATAAACACTGCAGCCAAAAATGGGGAATTTGTTCTGCAGTCCTTCGCCAGTTATTGAAATATCTTAGATTGTTTAAAAAGAATGTCCAGATCAAATGAGCACATGAAACCAGATCATGGGACATTATTATTATTATTATTATCATTATGAGTTTTATTATTATCCAAACCGCACATAAAAAAAAAAAAAATTCCTCCTTTCTACTGTTTCTGTTAGATCAGCTCGTAGAATATTAAGCACTTTAGAATTTAGGCTGCTAGCAATTAATGAGTAATGTACTAAATATACATAAGTGAAGTTACCTTATGACATGATGCTGTCCTTATTCTAGGAGAATGTTATTTGCTTGCAAAAACTGGTGAGTTCAACTGTTGACAAATATATGCATAGTACATGCAGACGTATTGTCAGCATAGCCTAGGAGGTGGTTGTGTTCCCGATCGAGACAGTCCTATAAAAAAAAAAAGTACAAATAATAACTAATAGCTTCAGAATAAATTCATAATGGTTTATTAAACATGTTGATTACATTTTAATTACCATATAAACAAAGTAGTTTCTCCTGAAACATCTATATTAAGTCACTCTGTGGTAGACTTAAGTGTGCCTGGAATAGAACAAGACGTCACTTAAAAAGATGTTTCAGGAAACCTATTAGAGAAGTTCACCGCGCAAGCAGGAATAGTTTTCCTGAACCAAAATAAGGTTCTTTGGGGGGGAACCAAACAGTTCCAGAACGAAAGTTCCTCCTTTGTAAATGCGCTTTAGAAAGACACTCGTAAGTTTAACATCCATGTCTTTGTGAACTGCGGAGAAGAAACTATATATATGCAAGTATATGTATCAGGCATTTTAGAATCCTCTCCTAGCTAACTTCAGATCAGGTATTTTCAGGGGAAAGCTGGCGTCTCATAAGAAGCCTTGATGTTAAAACAACTAAAACACACTTTCTGTTTCTCTCCCAGTGTTCCTCTTGTTGCCCACGTGACAAACACTGGCCCGTTGGGTTGTGAGTCATTATCTCTTTTTGGTGGTTCTTACGATCGGTTCTTACTGGGCTTAAAACAAAAAGGGACATTTGTAGAAACAATAAAGGAGAAGAATGGATTGTAGAAGGTCTCAAACTGTCTCAGTACTGCTGTGACATCAGGAGGTGCATCCCGGGATGGTGCTCCCCCTCCCGTTCTATCTCTGCAGCTGTCCACATCCCCAACGCACCCCAACGCACCCCAGCTCCGCCCCGGACACCGGTTAGTGTTTGTTGTTGCTTTGTGAAAGCCTGATGATTCCAATTCTGACAAACGCTCAGTAAAAACCTAGTCTCTTCTTGTCCGTTTCTTAGGCTTTCTTTGAGATTCAGTGCTTTGGTTCGGCCTGCATCTGCACTCACCACTTCAACACATTCCAACTGCAAGGTAGAAGCTTGTTGTTTTAACTTCCTAAATCATAGCTCCCCACACACACATCTTATCAGACCTCTTTCAGGGTAATTATGTTTGGAATCAGAGCTTTGACCTTTGTGGAGGTTTGTTCCTTAATTGACTCTGTTCACATTAATGTCTCCATATTCATCCATATTCATAACTATGCTGATGGTAACACTCACGCACATTTACTTCTTAGTGGGGGACACCTAAACACACACCTAAACACACACCTAAACACACACTTAAACACACACCTAAACACACACTTAAACACACACCTAAACACACACGTAATAATCACCTAAACACGCACCTAAACACACACTTAAACACACACCTAAACACACACTTAAACACACACCTAAACGCACACTTAAACGCACACGTAATACACACTTAAACACACCTAAACACATACCTAAATACACACCTAAACACACACCTAAATACACACCTAAACACACACGTAACACACACCAAAATACACACTTAAACACACACGTAATACACACCTAAACACACACCTAAACACACACTTAAACACACACTTAAACACACACTTAAACACACACCTAAACACACACTTAAACACACACGTAATACACACTTAACCACACAACTAAACACATACGTAATACACACCTAAACACACACTTAAACACACACGTAATACACACCTAAATACACACCTAAACACACACCTAAACACACGTAATACACACCTAAACACATACCTAAACACACACGTAATACACACCTAAATACACACCTAAACACACACCTAAACACACACATAATACACACCTAAACACACACATAATACACACCTAAATACACACCTAAACACACACATAATACACACCTAAATACACACCTAAACACACACCTAAACACACACCTAAACACACACATAATACACACCTAAATACACACCTAAACACACACCTAAACACACACCTAAACACACAC